>JAOTRC010000010.1:14905421-14917556 GCA_027497675.1 Cyprinella lutrensis | reverse complement strand
GTTACCACTGTGCAGGCTGGTGGTGGTGGTGTAATGGTGTGGGGGATGTTTTCTTGGCACACTTTAGGCCCCTTAGTACCAATTGGGCATCGTTTAAATGCCACGGCCTACCTGAGCATTGTTTCTGATCATGTCCATCCCTTTATGGCCACCATGTCCCCATCCTCTGATGGCTACTTCCAGCAGGAGAATGCACCATGTCACAAAGCTCAAATCATTTCAAATGGGTTTCTTGAACATGACAATGAGTTCACTGTACTAAAATGGCCCCCACATTCACCAGATCTCAACCCAATAGAGCATCTTTGGGATGTAGTGGAACGGGAGCTTCTTGCCCTGGATGTGCATCCCTAAAATCTCCATAAACTGCTCAATGCTATCCTATCAATATGGGCCAACATTTCTAAAGAAATGCTTTCAGGACCTTGTTGAATCAATGCCACGTAGAATTAAGGCATTCTGAAGGCGAAAAGGGGTCAAACACAGTATTAGTATGGTGTTCCTAATAATCCTTTAGGTGAGTGTATACATGTATATATTTTCCTTTTGCGGTGTGCCCTTATTTAGAAACCATATAATGTATCTATTCTGCAGTGTCGGTTTTAAATAATATCCTGTATTTTCCTACATTTGTACTAGTTTTAAAAAGCTTTCTTCTCGCATAATAAAATAATTTTAACTCACTTTAATGTCCTTTTGATAAGCAACCAAAAGAATACTGTTAATCATCAAGGAAATAGTTAAAAAAATAACAGTGGTTGTGTTTTACAGCATCTGAGTAGTGATATTGTATCATAGCCTAATGTAGATCTCGTCTGAATTTGTTTAATTATTTACTGATGCAGTCATTTAGGGAAGTTGACGGTTACTGAAACGGAGAGAGAAGCAGAAGCTGGTCAGTGTTGTTATTGCGATTCAGTCACATCCTCTCTGTAGCGTTTGTTTTTTTGTAAGAGGTGTGTACATTTAGTGCACATTTGCAGTCAGTGGTGTGTTTTTACGTCTCAGCTGTCCGTGTTTCAGCAGAAAACTGCTGTCATTAGTTGAAGCGTCTCATCAGCACAAACGCTGGACCCGTCAGAAGCGCAAAGAGCTGACTTCACATGCTAACGCTGGGAGATCTGAAGAAGACTGAGATGGGGCTCTGTGCTCGTTAGATTTTCTCCCTTAAGATGTCTTCATTACCTCCCTAAACGAGTTCATTATTGCAAATTTCATTTTCAGACTTGTATAATGCTTTTTATACTTTTCTCATTTAATCAGCCCCTCTCTCTTTATCTCTATGTGTGTGCGTGCACTCAACCTGCTAACTTCACTCTCAGCCCATCACATTTTGCCCTTTTTAAAAATAATGGACTAACAGGAAAAGTTTGGGTCAGGGGGGCAAAATTGGAAAAGCACAAAGAGTCGACATGTCAGATCTAATTTATTATTATTATTCACAAATTATGCATCCAAACGTACAGATGAGCTGTGATTCAGCCTACAAATTTCATGGCTAAAATATATTCAAAACTGTGTATGAGGTCAAGGAAACTTGCAACACAGAATCCATGGGGGTTTTAATACCTCATTATTTTGATTCAGCAATAAGAAGTACATGTACTTTTTGAGTAAGATATTTTTCACTGTAATAATTATTAATGTTCCAATAATATATTAACAAATGCCAAGCATCTTGTAATAGGGAGCAAAAAAAAATATGTAGTCCCTTAATGATGACGATAATAATTGTGGGATTAATGTAGTAATATACAATATAAAACAACAATATTAGTATTTATTGTCAATATTAAATTAATTATATTATTACTATTATGTGTAAACTGTTTATTTTACGTTAGTATTATGAAGTCCATGTATTATAGTACAATCTCAAACAATATTGATGTTGAAAAAATTATTATTATTAATCGATACAAATAAATTGTATTAATAATAGTAGAAAATGAATGTATTATAATACAATCTAAAACAACCATATTAATATTTTTATTATAAGTTTTACATTTTAATTAATATTTTCATTGCATTTTTGAGATTCAGCCTAAATTATTATGATTTATTATTTATAATACAAATGAATGTTCTTAAGTATTACATTAATATGTATTGTTTTATGTTGAGATGGGATGGCTGAGAGTGCTGTATTGACCAGTTGTCAGCATAGACCTGAATGGTCAGTTTTAATTTGCTTTTTAACCATTTCAGTCCTGTATAATGAATTCTTAATAGAGCCAGACCGATAAAGTATTTTGAAGGCCAATACCGATACAAATATGTGTTGGTTTTAAAATCCAATATATTGGCTGATATCATTATTGTTTTTTATTTCAAAAACGCGCAACAAAATATTAACAGATTTCCCTAATATTAGTTATTTGTAGTTATTTATGAATTTTAACTAAAATAACATGATAATGCAATTTAAAAAGAAACTTGTTTCTATTGTCACAACAGAACAGAGGAACATCAAAATATATTAAAGTTCTGATAAATAAACTAATAATTAGTCCCTACATTGCCTTGTAGTATACCTTATAATGACAATGTCAGCTTGCTTATCCCTTTACCGGCACTTTTTGACAACACTCATGACATGGTTGAAGCGTGATTCGTCCGTTTTTGTTTTATTTTTGAAATATTCATTTATCGGCCATTATAACTGCCGATACCGGTAGTTTGGAAAATGCCTAATATCGGCCTGCCGAAACATCGGTCTGGCTCTAATTCTTAATTGTCATTTTTTTTTTAGGACATACCCTATAAAGGACGTCCCGCTAGAGTCAGAAGCACTGGCAGACTGGCTATATCAGCGATTTGTGGAAAAGGAGGAACTTCTGGCTCACTTCTACAAGACAGGTAGTTTGATAAAGATCGAATTTAGTTTTGGCCAGATCTAGATGTGTGTGTAATATAATATATACTTCCTTCAACTAAAACCCTTCATTTCATTCGTCTCGCAGGAGCTTTCCCCCCACCAGACGGCCAAAAAGAAATGCTCTCCCGAAACATGACCCTGGACAACTCCTGGCTGTTTTTAGTCCAAACGTTTGCCTTCGCCTCGGGCTACATGTGGTACAGCATTCTACATCACATCTACTGCTGGTTCTTCTGACCGCTCTGAGGAGAGCGAAGCGCGCAGGTCGGGAGGAGACAAAGAGCCCCGAATGCCATTCTCCTCTGCCGGATGGTTGAATGTACCCCGCAGGACGACTCCAGTTGCTGTATCCGATCGCGGTCCCCATCCTTACTTTGGACAGTCACATCCACCCAGTCCCAGCCGCCCATGCGTCTATCCTTTAGAGTTGCGTAGAAACCAGTTCGACATGTTTACACATGTGCGCTCACATGCAGAGAGAAGATTATGCACATCTAAATGTTTACTCATGCACATGTGGACACGCCTCATTGTTTTTTGTTCTTGTTTTTGTTTTTACAATCAAAATTAGGCTCAGGAATAAGCCAGAGATAGATCTTGTCACGTCCTCGTCCTCTCATTTCCTGCCATGTGAGCTCCACCCCCTTTTTATCGTGAACTCCCAAACAGGATGACTGAAATTAGTTTTCAGAGACTGCTGTCCTCTTTGGAAGAGCCTCCTCTGGCCTTCATTGCACTATGAATCCTCGTCGCCCCCCCTCCCCCTCCCTCGACGGATTTCTTCTTCCTCGTTTGGTCTCATGTTGACTGGATGCCGTTTTTCTATGTGTATTGTCAGTATTGACGGTGGAACGATTGTGCTGTTTACACTGACAAAATTCGGGGGATTCGGTCTCGGAAAACACGTCGAAGACGAAACCGCTTGTTTTAGAACGTGTAAAACAAGGAGACTGCATCCTCTAGGGGACTTTTACACAATCAACGCCATACAGACACATCCAAGCGCACCACATGACTGCCACACGACCGATTCGATAGGACTAATACCCCTCCCCTCCAAAGTTTTACAAATACTAAGCCATATGCTTATCTTAGGGTCAAACGGGGGCGGACATTCTACTGACTGAACTGTTGTGTTTGTTCATTGTCCCAAAATAACAAAAAAAAAAAAGTTTTTAATTTGTTGATTTTTTTTTTTGAGTCAATTGGTCTCATTTCTGTAAATGTGACAGCATAACCTGCCTGTGTGATTGTGTGCGACTGCCCGTTTTTTGTTTTTTTTTTTTAATTTTTTTTTTTAGATGCACATAATGCCTGGTAGCTTCATGTTATATCAGAGTGTTGGCAAATATCTGTTTAATAGTTCCTTTTCCCCCTCATTCTGTGGTTCATCTTGTACAGAAAGGAGTTGAAAACAAGTTGTAACGGCCCGAGTCGCTTTCTGCGTTTTTACTTCTGAAATATCATGAATGTTGGAGGGAAAGGCAGTTAAAGGAGCTTCTGTCCCGGCAGGTGCTTTACATTTGGTCTCAGTATCTGAGCGTCACCTCGTCTGCCATCCGTCGATCGCGTTCTGCTCATCAAAAAGAAACCGTCTTAAAACTGCTGCCACACAGAAGGGATCAGAGAGGCGTAGATTCAGCTTTGTGCCGAGGCACAACAGATTTTAGACTAGCTTTAGGCTATCTTGAGAAGAATGGAAACATTTTCCTTGAGCTTGAGACAGAATTGCATTTTTCATGTGTGAAATTGTGTGTGTGAGTGTGTCGATGGGGAGGAATGCCATGCTTGAGTCCGTCTACGTGTCAATGGAATATGGGTGAGGTCCAGCAATAATGTACTCAAAAATAAATGCCCATGTTGCGGCGTTTTAAAGAAAACGATGCTTAGATGTACAAATTAGACATTTGTAGATGAAAACATTGCACCGTAACCGTCATCCCCAGCCCCCCTTAACCCGAAGCCATGTCGTCTGTGAAAGTGAACTTTGTTTCTATAGCTTGCCAGATTGAAATGTGTATGAAGCCAGAAGACTGAAGCCAAGTTAGATGCGGACTGCATTCAGAGCAGGCTTACGTCACCCCGCGAGGATCCCACACACTGGGGGTTTCTCGTTTCGTCAGGTGGAGACGTAACTTTGTATGGTTTTATGTTTAAAAAAAGCAAAGTGTGATATCTCTATATATATTAGCGATCTAACCAAATTACAATAGAATGGTCCATAATTTTCATTTTGTACTCCTGTTTTTTCTCTTCTTAGCTACCCAGCCATTTTACAACACACAAATGAATTGTGCTGGAATAAAAATCATGCGCAGCAGTGAAACACGGGCTCTTCTCTGAGTGTTATTGATCTGAGGCGTTCAGCAGAGTCGCATTGACCAGTCAATCTTCACTATAATATCTTCACAGTAAAACATGGGTCATTAATTAGATCAAATTAGGGATAATTACAAATGTTGCCTGTGTGTATTGCACTTTGTTCAGAAGAGCAGACTGGTTCATAGAATAGAATTGAGATAGAATATTTATTTGTAATTGTAATGAGTACCAACCATCTGAAACAACTACAAGTACATAATTGTTTCAAATACAAAGAACAAATCCCATCCGAGTAATGTTAACATTAACATATCAAGCTAGTTCACCCGGCACATCAACAACAATACAGTCAATTCAATATCAGTCACAGTCTGTTGAATTATATTCAGTTATTTTTTATTTTTAAATCGGCAAAATGCAGAATTTCATTTAGGTTCTTTTTTGTTTAGAGCATTTGACCTCAGATTTAGCTTGGACATCACATATTTGCTTATTTAATGTGTATTGCTAGAAACTAAGGGTTTTGTATTTTCAGAGTTTGCTAAAAAAAAACTTAGGCCTAATCTTAAAAAAATGTAAGATAAAACATTTTAATTTTACATCCTGAGGTGGAAAAACATTATTTGTATAATTCTGACCTAAAATGTTGTACCCTGTTCATTGAAAGCAACAATTGCTCACAATCATTTGGTGATGTTTAATTGAAAACTCAATTTATGGAGGTTGACTGAAGCTGAAGCAAGCAGTAGACTTGAACATGCAGAAATATAAAACTTTCTGGCAACTTGAAATGTCACTAACAATAATGAAAGAAAGTTGAAGAAAAATGGGGAGAGGTGTCCCATTTCTAAAAGAGTCAAGTCCATTTTGTCCTTTCATCCCGGCTGGAAGTGGTTTTCTTGAAATAAATGGATGTTTACACTAGAACTGTACAAATACTTTTGGAAGAACCAGATCTGTCTCTTTATATGCTGTACCTTTTAATTTTTGGATGATTCTATTGATGCCTGGTTCAATAACTTACCATTTGCTCAACATATTACGACATGAAATGAATAAGGAAGTGATTGCTCATTTCTAAAGCAACGGATAAAGTGTGAAGGGTCATGTTTGAGTCAAAAGGGAGTTTCCGGGTGAGACGTTCATACTGTTCTTTCGATGATGTGGCCAATCACATTTGAAGCGCACAGATGTATAACCGCTCACCTGAGACTCATAATTATGGCGTATACTTATAGCTTTAATTATGGATCTATTCAAAATATCTGAAGTTGTCTTTTCTCTGTCTCGCTGGCTATAAACTCATCACTGAACCTTTTAGGGCTGAAACGGGGCTTTATGTGAACTTTGGTCCTGCCACACCCACTGGGCAGCACAACCCCTTTTACTGTCTATGAGCACTATGAGTACAACACACACACACACACACACACACACACCACAAACACTGCTGCCCCCAGGCGGAGGAACGGTCAGTGTGCAGCAGGTCCTCCAGTCAGTGGCGGGCGCAGAGGTGAGTGTGCAGACCTGGTGCAGACGCTACGCTCCTCAGGAGGAACGATATTCTTTTCTTTTTATTTTTCAAGACAAGCAAATCATGTAACTTGAACCTGGTTAAATAAAACAATGAAAACAAAAAGATAAGGGGAGAGCGGGGCTAGTTTTAACACCCTATTTTTTAGTACTTCCTCACATGCTAGTATGACGAAACTTATTTACTAGTTGCCATATCATCAACATTATAGAGAAAACATTGCGCCAAAATCCTAAAATGTTTGGACGATATCCCCGAACATTTATTTAACCATAATTGATCAAAAGTCAATTTCTTATGTTAATTTTTCATCTGTAATTTTGGGGTTTATTTTAGATTAGACAAATGTTCGAGCTCGTTACAGCAGGGTGCATTCTGATTGGCTGTTATTGTTTTTATCGTTCATCAGCTGGATAAAATCGTTCTGATAACTTCTGAAAATGATTCCAGTGATATATTTTCTCTGTGCCGTTATCATTATAGCTGTGGTGATTCGGCCCCATCGATTTTTAAACTACATGCTTATCTTTATTTGTAGTCCGTGTGAACCTGAGCCATAATTGTGACAAAAAAAGTCGACATTGAATTTTAATGTCAATTTCATTTTTTAATCTTAAACGATTAACTAATGGACAACTGAAAATTGTCGACTTGGTATGTCAAAATGTACCATAATTTTTGACTTTTTATATCATAATTTATAATTTAGTACGTCATAAATTGCATCCTTGTGTAAATACTAGTACGTCAAGGTTTACCAAATAATTATTTTTATCTCTCTTATTTGGCGTAAATTGGCTTTTATACATTACAGTTGCGTTTTAATCTACCCCGGTTATAAGACACCCTGTGCCTTTAAGAAATATCCTCCCGCTTGTTCCCGGGCGTTCTCGCGGTTCTTCGGCACTTGGCAACGTACAAGCTATGGCCTGATACGGACCAATGAGATCAACACCAGCAATCAAGTCCAGCCAATCAGAATCCAGAATTTGTGCGCACGTTTGAAAATCAGCTTGCGTGTATTTTTCTCGTCTTTTTGTTTCTCAACACAAACAAGAAACGATAACGTTTCTAAAACTAAAACATACGCGAATTTTACTAGACACCAGCAGTGAGTGAATTACGGTAAGTGAACAGTTTGAATGAATCCTGCTCTGCTTGTTACTTTAGCACTCAAATAACCGAACTCTGCTGTGTTTGTCTGAAGTTTGGACCTGCTGCGGCTGTTGTGTTGTGATGCCATCCAAAACCGAAGACTATGAGGTGATGCTCACCATAGGATGTGGATCTTATGGGAATTGCCAGAAAGTCAAAAGGAAATCGGATGGAAAGGTGAATAAAGTCAGACTAAACTGTATCGCATGAGCAGTTTGGTGTTTTTCTAGTGTGCTTTAAGACACGTGAAACTAATCAAAGTCAGAAAATCAAGTTACGTTAGCCCTCAGAAAGGATTGGGTTATTTAACCCACTTTATGAATGAATGCCCTTATTTTAGATGACTAAAAATCAGCTAATATGATTTGTTAAAAGTGTAACTTCATTTGTTTGCTATTATTCTTGAGGCACGTGACTAGCTAATAAATAAATAATTATATATATATGAATGCCTTTTATGTACAGCTGCACTACTTCCTGAACTTCAGCCAGCTCCTTTTGTATCCTGTCTGCCATTATTGGACAAACTGATTAATCCATAATAATAGGGGAAAACCCCTTTCCATTTTCGTGTTTTTTTTGGGGGGGGGGGGGGGCGGTTTGTTTTATCGTGTGTATTGTATTGTGTGCACTGTATCGAACTGAATTGTGACGTGGGTATATTGTTATACCCCTAGGCTGTGTTCTCCTTTGAGTTGGTACCAATTTTAATAAGAAAAAGTTATAATTAATTTGTGATTGCTAGTATGAATACATTTGCTGTGTTATTACCATGTGACCTACCAGCGTCAGTTGCATCACAAATCCTCTCGCATTGCCTCATGGGATAGTCAACTGTCCAAATCTCACTGGAACTAGCAGATCATCCAGGTGTTTTGGCATACTCTTTTATTAGTACTGTGAATTTAGGCATGCTACTTGTGTCACACTGTTTTTTCTCCTAATACAAGTAGGGAAGTGTGTGATTTTTGGATGTCTCTTCCAGCTAGCTAATTCTGGACCTTGTTACCTAATCTCATTAGGTTCTAGTGTGGAAGGTGCTGGACTATGGCACCATGGCCGAGGCAGAGAAACAGATGCTGGTGTCAGAGGTCAATTTGCTCCGTGAGCTGAAGCACCCAAATATCGTCCGATACTATGACAGAATTATCGACCGGGCGAACACTACGTTATATATAGTGATGGAGTACTGTGAGGGTGGAGATCTCGCCAGCCTCATCAACAGATGCATCAAAGAGAGGTAAATGGTTAATTTGCTGATCAAGCTGTGTTACAGCATTAGTTTTTTTTTCTTTTTATTTGACACTTTCTTTACAGACGATACCTGGAAGAAGAATTCATCCTGCGTGTGATGGCACAGTTGTCCCTGGCGTTAAAAGAGTGCCATAGTCGAAGTAACGGCAGCAGTACAGTCCTGCACCGTGACCTGAAACCTGCAAACATCTTCCTGGACGCCAAGCAGAATGTAAAACTTGGCGATTTTGGTTTAGCTCGGATACTGAACCACGATACAAGCTTTGCTAAAACATTTGTTGGAACTCCATATTACATGTCGCCAGTAAGTGTTCTTTAATCTCAAGGAGTATTCTTGTACGAGTGGATTTTTCCGTGGTACATTTATTTGATATGTATTTAAATGTGTAAGAGAGAAAGTCTAAAGAAAATATAAGTCACCTTTATAATAAACGGGGAATTGAAATATGAGAAATTCAAATTCTGCTGAAAACTAGCTTATTCAGTTTAAGTTGGTTCAACCGAAATCATTTCCTGGTATTTGAATTTGAAATCTTTATTTCGAACGTTAAAAGAAAGTGTATAAAATAAATCAATGATTAAAAAACTTAGGAAAAATCAAACAAATGAGCAGCAATATATATATATATATATATATTGTTGACATACTTCTATTATATGTGCGAAAAGGAGTAATATTATGAGCGAAGATGGGGTTCGGCAGACACTTAAAGCAATAGTTCACCCAGCATTCATTTGCTTGCCCTATTGTTGTTTCTAAAATCTACACTGATGGAAATGTTACTTTACTTAGAAATTGCTAGTAAATTTCACGAATAATTAATTGCAAATCAATGACGGGTAACGCATTGAATTAAATGTGAAATTTCAAAGTAGTATACTGTAGAATTTCTGTGTAAAGATTATACCAATAATCTTTATTTAAACTTCGACAAATCAGTTTTTACAGAGTGTGACACTCTTCTGTGGAACATAGTAGAGATGTTGAAGATGTTTGGTAAATTACTTCCATTTTAAAGAGGTTTGAGATGTCCACGTCTTTCTTCAGTCGAAAAGAAATTAAGATGCGCGTTCGTGACTCTCCTGTTCGAACTCGTTCGTTAAATTAACGAAATGACTCGAAAAAAGATTTGTTCATTTTGATAAACGAGTTCGAACAGGAGAGTCACAAACGCTCAGAACAGAGCAAGGAGACCATTTAAGCTTATAAAACTTAAACTTTTATTTATTTATTTTTTTTTTTTAAATGAGCGATCATTTCGCTTGATAAGACCGTTATTCATCGTCTGATGTTGTTTAAAGCCCTTTGAAGCTGCACTGAAACTGTCTTTTGGACCTTGAACCATTTGGTTACCAGCAAAGTCCATTAAATGGAGAAAAATACTGGAATGTTTTCGTCAAAAACCTTCATTTCTCTTCGACTGAAGAAAGAAAGACATGGACATCTTGGATGACATGGGGGTGAATAAATTATCAGCAAAAGTGTTTTTTGGGGGGGGTTTTTTAGTGAACTACTCCTTTAAGTGCATATTTATTGGCAGATATCGATACCCAGGATGTTGTGCTTTTAGAACCAATCCTCGATTGAGCCCCACTTTTTGAAACAAGTTCTCCTAAAGTGAATGTTCATGTATTGACATGTAATTTTTTGGGTAACGCTTCCTTTTACAGTCCAGTTACCCATGTAAATACTATGTACTTATTTTAGTAACTACAATTACTGGGTAATAACTAGTACCTACCCCTGTTCCATGTACTTACCATATATTAGCCAGTACTTTCTAGGTAAGTACATTGTAAGTACTGTACTGTAAAAGGAAGCGTTACCATCATTTGTTCCACTGTTCATCATAATATTTCTTTGTCAAGGCTGTTATTAATATTTTTCTCTTGCATTCACAGGAACAAATTAATCGCATGTCCTATAACGAAAAATCAGACATATGGTCTTTAGGATGTTTACTCTATGAACTATGTGCTTTATCGTAAGTATACATGTCTTGTCCCTTTCGTATTTTTACTGGTTCCATTGTACTCCATTATCTTCAGGCTGATTGTGTGTTTATACGCACACAGTTGTGAATCTTGAATCTTTTTGTCCCATTCTTTCTTTTTTTGCAGCCCCCCATTTACAGCATACAACCAAACGGAGCTGGCCGGAAAAATCAGAGAAGGGAAGTTTAAGAGAATCCCTTACCGATACTCCGAGGATTTGAACACGCTCCTTTCCAAAATGCTGAACTTGAAGGTAAACTCAGTTTTGTCTTGAAGATGCTCTATGCTGTGTGGGACACTCGGATTTAGCTGTTCTCTTTTGTTAGGACTATCTGAGGCCCTCAGTGGAGTCCATTCTGCAGAACAGCTTGATCTCAGGCTATGTAGCCCAGGAGCAGAGGAGACTTCAGGAGAAGCAGCGGCGCAGGTCAGTGGACATAGAGCAGCCCAAACACCCGGAGCCGTCGCTTCAGGCAGAGTTGCGGCTGAAGGAGCAGATCCTCCGCGAGCGAGAGCAGGCCATCGAAGAGCGAGAGCAGCGACTAGAGCGTGAGTCCGTCTGGGTTTCTTTTGGCCTCTTTACACCTGGAACTAAAATCTTTCTCGGGTGATCCAATCACATTTGGGAAGTGTAAATGGGCTTTCAAGTTCAATTTTGGTAACTGGTAGGGCGTTTCCCCATGTGACAAAAGAAACCCAAACAGTTTTACTTTGTTAAAGGGATAGTTCCCTTAAAAGTGAAAATTGTCATCATTCACTCTCATGTTGTTCCAAACCCATAAGGCTGTTGTTAATCTTCAAAACAAAAAAGAAGATTTTCGTGGCAAAATGGTACATTGTTTAGTGAAATTACTGTTGTCTTCTGTATGTGGGCAACATCCTGCATACAGGTCACATGTTAAAGGGTTAGTTCACCCAAAAATGACAATTCTGTCAGTATTTACTCACCCTCGTGTTGTTCCAAACCTCTATGTGTTTATTTGTTCTGCTGAAC
>JAOTRC010000010.1:14888074-14899360 GCA_027497675.1 Cyprinella lutrensis | reverse complement strand
CCCCTTACCAAAACTACTTCAACGGAAGGTTTCCAGATGGATATGCGGAGCAAATCCATCTGGCGGAGTCAGGTTAATTGAAAGGTGTGGTAGCATTGGATCTGGGGTGCGTTTCCCCAACGCATTCTCACCCCAAGGCGTTACCTTTGACCATGCTTCAATATTTGACGCTTTAGGAGCCCTTTAGCGTCAGTTACATGACGCGATACCACAGCATCATCTAACTGACGCTAAAGGAAAGCGTCAGTTAGATGACGCAGTTAGGTTTAGGAGTGGGGTGGGGGTAGGGCTACATGCGATCCTAGGGCATCATCTAACTGACCCAATTAGGTGACGCCTTGGGGTGAGAATGGGCTGGTTTCCCAAAAGCATCCTTAGCCAACAATGGTCGCAAGTTCCGTCGTCATCAGCATAGTTTAACGAGTCACTGTTTCCCGAAACCATCGTTCCAACGAACATTCGCAAACAACACCGCAAAGTTGTGTGGTTTGAATGACAGCTCTCGACCTGTGGTTAGAGGCATCGTTTCTATATGCATTCAGTACAACCGGTGCCTTTTATTTAGAATAAATACAAATGGAATTTACGTCTTTTAGTTTGTCAAAAGATTTAAATTAACGTGTTTGAAGAGTGTGCTTTGCGAACGTGCTCTACTATGTAAGAACGAGCCAAATATTGAGTCTGCTATAAAGAAAAATAACTGAGAACAATTAGAAATAGTCCTCAGATTACATGTTAGTAATTTATATAAAAAAAATCCAGCATTAATTGGATCTCAAACAGTTTCATTAAAAGTAGTTATTATTCACGTGCGAAACCAACGTGGTTGAACGATACTTTGCAACAATGTGTTTCGGGAAACTGTCGCGACTAGCAAGTTGATTTCTCCAACGATGCATCATACTATGGTAGTGAAGCAGCGAACTACGTCATTGTACGGGAAACGCACCCCTGGACGGTAAGGAGGATAACACTGGGAGTTGGAAGGGGTGTGTCGTGATTCTGCAGGTTCGTGGATCTGAGTGCCGCAAATTGCGATTTCAGTTTCATATCGCATATCGTTACAGCCCTATTTTATAATGTTAACTGCACTACAGTTTGGAAGTAACTTGCAAAACACTATAGATGGTACATTATTACTATTATTATTATTATTATTATTATTATTATTATTATTTAAAACGTGACAGAGCATTATTTCCAGGAAATTATTTCATTTCCAAAGTGCCATGATAAACAACAAACATAATAAAACTTTGCCAGATTCACATTCATCGTTTTCCAATAAAATGGAACATACTTTTTGCACCACTTACTGGATATTTGACTTTGAAAGTGTTATGAAACGTGCAAAACAAGCAACAGAATATAATTTTACAGAAATATAGCCACAGGCCTGTTTTTCCAATGAGCCTGGGTTGCAAAACTCACCACTTCTGCTTAGCCCAAATCCATCTGTTCGGTCCACTTGTAATGCAAAGCTTCCGTTTAATATTGTGGGTTAATTAAGTGTTTTTGTGCACCGAATTTGTTGTGTTGAGGATGAATTCGGCTGTGTTGTGGGCTAAATCCCATATCTTGTTAGTTAATCCCTTTGTAGTTGTCTTAATAGTGTTGTACCCCCACAAGTCTTACTGAAAGAAAGAACAGAAAATTGGCATTGTATTTCAGCTAACAAAAGTCTGAGCATGCTCTATCACACCCACTCTATCTCTCTCCCTCTTTCTGAGCAAGTATATGAATACATTTGCACATATCTGAGCCTGAAAGCATTGGTCTGTGATCCAGTTCAAGCTGCGAGTTTTGGCCTGAACTGATCCTTTAAGTAAGCCAGGCACTGTTGGTGGGCTGAGGCTCAGGAGGGTGCTGCAGTCGCAAGGAGCGATTAACATGGTGGGCGAGGGCAATGACCTTCCTGTCTGAGTGAGATCTTCCTTACCACTGATGCCAATTACACCTTTATGCCATCAGCTTCACACAGACACCTTCTGAACTGCACCTCTGTCCTGTAATCCCGTAGTCCTCTACCACCATTTCAGAAACCCCGGAGAGGAGAAGGACTTCCGAGCAATTACCACAAAGTCACTCCTTGTCTCCAAGGGTAGTCTTCTATTTACATATCACTCGGAAGTCCTGCACCACTTCAAACCCCATTTGTGTTCATGCTGCTCCAGGTCTTGAGTTAAATGTTCCCTTCTCTTTGGAATCTTGTGGTGGAGGCCATTTAACAAGAGAATTGGCATGATTAATTAAATGGTAACTGTCACGTCAATGCTTTGAAAATAGAGGCTTTATTTACCATTCTCGGAAACACTTGACAACTGGAGGTTAAGTTGTGAACAATGGCTATTTTTATCTAAATGTGACAGCATAAAAACACACTATTATATTGACAGTGACGACTTGGTGAGCTCCGGTTGCTGCATACAAGCTTGTGTGTATATGTGGAGTAGTAAATGTAATCCTTTTTCATCATTAATGTAATAGATCCACCAACTGAAGCATTTTGTTTCCTCCCTTTCTGGTGTTTTACTGGAACAGTGAGGGGGAGGAGGGGAAGCGGGATCAGATGGAAACCACTAACACAGAGAGTGAAAAGTGAATTGTTCTTCTTGCACATTTTTTTTTTTTTTGCATCAACTGTAGGTGGTAATCAGATCCAGTGCAAACCATTTTAGATTTGAGTAAATCTTTTTATAGTTAGTTTATTATAATTCATTATAATATAATTCACTCTTTAAGTTTGATTTCTTTTACACTTACACTTGGGCTGAATCCCAATTCACCCCTTGGCCCTACCCCTTGTTTTCGAATGTACCCCTTGGCCCTTAAAAAGGAGTTACAAGGGCCAAGGTGTTGAAATATTCCCCTACGAAATGGAACAACCCTTCATGAACCCGATTCGTCATCAGTCGTCGGCGATGGCTCTGCTGTTACAGAGTTTGTACAGGATTTCTCCACGACAACAACTGACAATCAGCGCAGCTGCTCTTAACTTTGAATAAACATGATGATTATAACATCCCTTCCTCGAAATGTATGTCTTTTCTGATCGGAAAGGTAATTTATTATACCATTTCTTAATTTAAACGACTATAGTGTTATTATAAGAGTAAATAAAGTGCGTGGTGGAATCATCTGGCGCTAAATTTAAATGTTTAGCTGTTCGCGATCCATCTCGCCGGTTATTTGCGATGCATTCCGAGAACTTTTCTCTTAGCCCTCCGTTTGGAGTGTGCCTCTGAAAAATCTCAGTTTCAAGGGCTATGCAGCCCTACCCCTTCGCCCTACCCCTCGATCTCAACAAGAATCGGGACACCCTACCCCTGGACGTGAACGCGCAAAACGGAGGGGTAGGGCCAAGGGGTGAATTGGGATTGAGCCTAAGCGTAACTGCTGTATTTTCAAACTCCTATTTTGTCCTATGTGCAGATTTCCTTGAATGTTCACACTTGCTTGCTTTCTTTCTTTCTCCTCCGTAGAGATTTGTAATAGCGACAACGTGGATTTGCAAATTAACGGCAGCGCTCCATATGAAGAGCTTGAGAACGGACACGACTCTGCATCCCAGCTCAACATGCGGGGTGTTTTCCTGCACGTCCTGGGAGACGCTCTTGGTTCGGTTATCGTGGTTATCAATGCCATCATCTTCATTTTTGTATGGACGCCATGCAAGGAAGGCACTGTCTGCGAGAACCCTTGTGTGGGCCATTATTGTGCAGACCACTCGCTCAACATCAGCAGTGCTGGAACCAATGTAACGTTCACCGCTGGACCCTGCTGGGTGCTCTACCTCGACCCCACGCTCTGCATCATTATGGTCTGCATCCTCCTCTACACCACGTACCCATTGCTGAAGGAGTCTGCACTCATCCTGCTACAGACCGTCCCCAAGCAAATCGACATGCATCAGCTCAACTCTCGCCTGCGGGACCTGGACGGCGTGTTGGCGGTGCACGAGCTGCACATCTGGCAGCTGGCGGGCAGTCGCATCATCGCCACCGCGCACATCAAATGCCAGGACCCGACGTCCTACATGGACGTGGCCAAGCGGATCAAGGACTTCTTCCACAATGAGGGCATCCACGCCACGACCATTCAGCCGGAATTCGTAACGATGAACTCCGAGTCTCGTGCGTCGCTCTGCGAGCTCTCCTGCAGAACACAGTGCGCCCCGAAGCTCTGCTGTGGCGCAATCGACGCCGCGAAACCTCCCGACGGAGTCTTAGAGCCGAAGAAACTGTGCGACTCCAAGACCCCAACGATACCTAGTGCTTCTGCCACATCTCTGGAGATTATCAGCGAGTCCGTGGAGGACACAAGCAAAGCGGAATCCGTCGTGATCATCACTAGGGAGGTGGAGTCGTCGTTGTGAGGAAGCAGCGGGTTAGATGGAGAACATTCGGTTCTGTTAAGGGTACCAATGTGTTTTGGATCAGCTGACTGATGTATACCATGCTGTGAGAAGAAGTGAACCCCATGACAACACGTGCGCCACACAGCACTCTGATACACCACTCCGACATATCTGACTATTTAAATCGGCTGGAGAGCAAGGCTGGCCTCCTCTGCATGTGTGTTTACCGCATCGTCTGATTGGTGTGTCTGTGCCAAAGCTTGTCTTCGTACAGGACAGATTACCTCGTACAGGTAATGCAACAATGTTCGGCTGCTGGACCAAGTAGAAATTTCTGGACCAGTTTTGTTTTTTCTTTCTTACCCATCTGTTCTCTGTTTTATATTTCACACTTTATATTGTTTTGTTTTCGTAGTCAACTTTTCAATTTTGTGAGAGATGTAATAATTTATGTATTTAAGTTATTGGTAATTAAGTTTTTTTTAAGAGCCTTTTGTAAGATTTAGATTTGGTGATATTAGAGGTAAAAAACAAACAAACAAACAAACAAACAAATGATCTATGCTTTAACCGAGAGTATTTTTAGATGTTTTTTAAAGATTGCTGTTGAATCTTTCACGCTATTTAGATGATCTGAAGATGTTTCCACTGTACTTCACCATGCCTATATTTCAAACTGCTGTGTAATAGCACTGAAACTAGTCAGTGTAGGAACTAGACAACCTTCTCTTATTGTTTTTTTTATTATTATTATTATTAATAATATATATACAAGCTGATGCCTTGTTTGTTGTGTTCTGTCAATCTAAACACGAGGTGAAAATGCTGTAAAAAATATGTTTTGTTGTGGAACTGCTTGAGGAGGACTGATATTTTGTTAATGCTGTTGTAATACTGAAGAGAAGTCCTCCGATTTGTGGAAAGCACTCGTTTGGCAAATGTGCATGACCAAATAAATTGTGGTTATAGAAACCTTAGAGAAACCAAGCAACATTGTAAACCAAAAGACAAGCAGGTTGCTGTCTGAAATACAGAGGGAATAGGCACGTAGGTTTGGGTTGAACATATCATTTGGGATGCCGCACAATCTACTCAGTGGCCTTCATTTGGAGGGAAAAGCAGAATATCAACACTTCACAACACTATTTAAAGTTGTCATTTTTAGCATTTGGTAAAAATATGCAATTTGTGAAAATGTACTAGTACTTTATTATTAGTTTAGTGACTTTCTATAAAGTCTGTAGAGGAAAGATGAGCTCAGTATAAAAGTGCAGATGAAGTGTTTGTATCACTGAGGATTTTCAAAGTACCATGCCAGCTGAAATGTTTTTTTTTTTTTTTGATATATTACTGTCAAATGTGTCATTGTGAATTAAATATGCTTGTTTGGTACAGTTCAGTTCAAATGCCTTTGTATTTATTTTAATAAATAATGAATAGAACAAGATACTAAAACATTACAGTGAATAGAACATTATAATTTAGGCCTAGTGAACTTTAGGAGCTGTCCATGATGAAACATGTAAATGTTAAAAGAGTAGTGGGCCCAGTATTGATCCCTGGGGGGCATCAGACTGGATTTCAATTTTAGCCTTCTATCCCCCTAGAGATACAGAGTGACCAGAAGCAAATATAAAAACAAATCTAATTCGGATCACATTTGGTAATCAGAATTTATGGTTATCAGCTTAGAGCCCAGTTGATGTGACCATGATATATATTGTTTCCCTCCACAGCTCTGTGATTTTGTCACAATTGTCATAGCTTAAAGATATACCATATTGGAATGTGAGGATTTAGAAGTTAAAGAAGCTGTATGCAAGATTGTGGCCAAAACTGGTACTGCAATCACTTTCAAATTAGGGTGTATCCCTTCCTTCCCCCATGACTTGAGGTTGCCAAATATGCTGCAGGTTCCAGCGGGAGTGTAGGCTGCTACAAGAAGCTTCCAATGGCAAGTGATGAGTCCTACACAGTGAGTTTTTTTCTATTAATTATTTATTTCTGACTTTGTAACAACGTATTTCGGATTCATTTCGAGTGTTTTTAGGTTTCGGAACGTAATTTTTTTTATCCGATTCCGACACGTTCGTATCTGCAGCTGTGGTAACTAGAGAAGAGATGGCAACCCGAAGATATAAAAACATCTAATTCTGATCACATTTAGTAAACAGAATTTATGGTTATCAGCTTAGAGCCTAGTTGATGTAACCATGATATGTATTGTTTGCCTCCACGACTAACAATGATTAGGCTTATAAAAAAAAAATCGTTCATCCTCGGAACATAATTTAAGGAATTTCTGTCCCTCATAAACCGCAACGTCATAACCATTTTCAAGGACCAGAAAGGAAGTAAAGACATTGTTAAAGTAGTCCATCTGACTAGTTCAACCTGAATGTCTTAATGCAATGAGAATATTTTTGTGTTTAAAAATAAATAAATAATAATCCAGTCATTGGCCAATACTGAGCCGGCGTTCTGACGAAGAACCCTAAAGAGCTGTACTGTGTGTTTACAACGCGAACAGTGTCAGATACTTACACGGAAATAAAGAAATTGTTAAATAAAATTGTTATTTTTTTTGCACACAAAAAGTATTCTCGTCGCTTCATAACATTAAGGTCGAACCACTGTAGTCACATTTTAACAATGTCTTTACTATATTTCTGGGCCTTGAAAGTTGTTATGACGTTGCTGTCAATGGAGGGACAGAAAGTTCCCGGATTTCATCAAAAATATCTTCATTTGTGTTCCGAAGATGTATGAAACGACATATTTAATGACAAAACAATATTTTTGTGGAAACTAGCTAAAGCTAAATTAGTTTATGTAAGCAATAAGGTACGAGAGGCTGTGCTGTATCGTGAAGCGATACTATATTTCTCTTACGATATTAAGAGGTACGATATTACTCTTATAATAACACTATTGTCTGTAACGTTATTCGCATTGTGCCTGCAACCCCTTCAGCCGTTACTTATTTACGATACAGCACTTGCCTTGAGTACTTTATTGCTTTTATAAAACTATTACCACACAATAAGAATATTAAAATAAAAAAATTGTAGTAGGGCAACTTTCATGAAGTAAAATCACTAAAAGCCTTCATTCCGCTAGAAAAAAAATAGTCCCTGACCGTGACCAGCAACAACGTTCCAATGCGTAATATGCATGAAAGCTCAAATAAAAACATGTTTTATAATGCAATTAAAATTTGGCAATACCGAATGAATTTATTTAAAGTTCTAACATCATCCTCTTGACAATTCAACTCAATTGCTTTCAGATTCACTATGACTCATTTACTTTGACACTCCAGTTGGTAAATGTATATCAATATTAACAGCCCTGGCTTGATTCTGTCATTGTTTGCTGGAACTGCTGACAACTTTAACTTTTCCTATAGGATCTATTTACTAAATGGCCAGCACACGTTGGATGGTTGGATGGCGTAAGATTGGCTAAACACTCTAATTGATAGGCCATGGTGGCCATTTACCAAAAAATATTAGATTACTCTTTATAATATTATTGTCTCTATAAAGACATATATTGGAACATTTTGTCTCAGAACTGTTGACATTAATTTCCAGCTTCCACTTTCACCACAAAAATGGTTTCGTTTCAAGCACGTTTCTCTGGGCCACTAACATTCACTGTATTTTGAACAATCTAATATCCTTGAAAAGCTTGTGAAATGGAAAGCTAAATATTGCCTAATTTAATTTTGTAATAACTTTAAAGATAACAGTTAAACAGTTGATAAAGTCTAAGGTCTATGGTTGAACAGCCTTAAAGCGCTGTTTTGAGGAAATGTGACTGAAAGAGAGACCATTGAGCCTGTTATTGCAAAACCTTGAGTCCTGGTGAAAACTAGCTATAGCTTAATTAAATGAATCAGGAGAGTGAACGAGAAAGGTATTTCCATTGCATGAAAGCCACATGCAGCCTTGATCATTAATCCCACACAGCGGTACTCAAAGCCGTCACATGACTCTGCTGTCAAACCGAGGGGTTCAGCTAAGGCCTCCTTTTCATAATAACCCAGCACCTGAATCCCTGCATAAAGATTCATATACACCCCAGAGGTCTTCGATTACAATTCAATAAACTTAACTTTAAAAAAAAAAAATACATATTTTTTAGCACGTATGGATGTTGATGAACACATTTAGTAGTATCCCAATAAGTATCTGGTGATATTCAGAATATGTAGCAATAATAAATATTCTGATATCTAGAGAATGGAGTGTTTATCTTTTTCTGAATAAAAGGTTAATCAGAATATAAACATTTATAAGATATCTAAATTGTACATTTCTGATCTGCACCCTTTTCACAGCAGAAGGCGAGATCAGAGGAGAGTCATAACGTGGGAAGAGATTACACTTCACTGCCTAATGCAAACCTCAGTCATCTGCAGACTTTGATCACACACCGAGGTCAATAAGTGCACCATACTGTACTTCAGGTGATGTAACAAAGCCATAATCATGTATCAAATGCCTTTCAAATTCCCAAACTGACTTAGTGTTTTTCTCAAGTCTTTATTTTGAAATGACCTTTCTTTTTTGAATGCATGAAACTGGTCAAACACATTAAGATCTCCAACTTACAATTTTCACAATGCAATCGACAAGCGATGGATAAAATTTGAACAAGTACCACCATCCATTTTTGTTCGTTTTATTCTGTCGTAATTGTCGTTACTTGTCTATCTTTCTGTTTTATGTGATGTTCTTTACATTATCCTTCTCTAATTATTAGTCCTGTCTTTTTGGTAATTCAAGCGCCATATGTGCTAAGTGTGCACATTACTTAGAGATCCAGTTAGAACCTCACCCAAAACACACACATTCCTCTCACAGCTGATACAAGACATAGAGATTAAGACAACAGCCCAAAATCGCAGTAGGATAAAGTTTATAGTGCTCAGATCACACATAAAAACAACATAAACAAGGGTGCTGTGGATCTGGAGAGTCAAACGTTTCGGTAGAAGTTCCTGGGGAGAATTAGCCTCCACATGCTTTATCCCTCTTCTGAAATCCTCAAAGTCAAGAATAGGAGTTTGTCAAGTACAAGTGCTTTGTTGTCAGAAAGAATAGGAATCGTGGAGGACATCAGGTAAATTCTTGCCTATTTCTTGGGGAAATCTCAAAGTCAAAAAGTCATTTTAACATTTCCCTCTATATTGTATACAGTAAAATAACTGCTATTATATATATATATATATAACAAAAACACAACACGTGCTATAGAGACACATAATATAAAAATAGACATTTCATGACGGTTATTTTACAGTGTCAAGCGAGCCACATACTTTTTTTGAATGTCTTTCAGAGCTTTTTCAGGCTGCGGCGCGCCAGTTTTGGATGTATTTGAGTTGATATTACTTGCCAAGCTCTGATTTCTGAGAGATGCACGCATAGACGGATTTGTGCTCGTTTTTATTTGGACTCACTTATTCACATCACTAATTTTTGCATAGAGATTAGATGGCTTCAGGAACTACTCCAGTAAAACAAAAACACAAAAAAATCTGAAGGATGACCCACCCAGATTTTTTTTTGCTTCCGACGCCCATGCATACAATATACATGCATATATATATATTAATATATCAAATTCAGGTGCATTTTAATTGCAATTAAAGTACCTAGCCTACATTAAATTAACATTACACTAAAGCCTTTTCATTAGCAATAAAAACCAAACAATTATTTACCCTTTTACAAATCCATGGTTTTGTTTTTAATGATGGCACATAGCAGGCCACGTAATATAAAGTGTGACTATTTTTACAAATGCATTCACATAAGTAAGGCACTGACTGTTACAACCTACTAAAGTGCACATCTGGCGGTAAAGTAAACGGAGTACTGTATATTACATGTCTTATTTAAAGTGATATGACCGGAATTAATAAAAATGCCTCATGATAAACACGTCATCCAATCTTGTTGGACAACACAATGTTTGGATTAGTTGGCTAGTCTTTCTTATGTATGTCAGATTAAGAGCAGAAGCTCCAGGATAGGCTGTGTGTGTGTGTGTGTGTGTGTGTGTGTGTTCCTCTCCTCAAAGTTTAGACTTGGCCTGGAAGAAGGTCATGATGGCCTGCATGCATTCATCGGAGAGCCAGCGCTCCACCAGTCTCTCCACCTCGGCGTCGTTCACGGCGTGAAGTTTGTCTTTCTCCACTCCGCGGATCAGCTGCTTCGACAGAGCCAGAGACTGAAGGGGTGCGAGAACAGGAACATGAGCGCAGACATGTGACTGCAGTGTTTTACAATTCAAGTCAAATATATTGCCTTTTTGATCCAGTTTAATTTAGATCCAGCACGATCATTTTACCTGAGAATGATGGTCTTTTTTTTAACAACAGATCTAAAGGGACACAATGTTTTGATTTTCACGACTCCCATAGTGTGTGATTGGAGAAAATATACATGTTTGTATTGGACATTGATGGAGCAACAGATTTTGTGTGAAATGTGTCATTGGTCCCTTGATTTGTCCCCGTTCCTTCCCACTGTTTGGCAAGTCAAGTCCAGGTTTATATTCATGTTGATTTCATTGTCCAAAAACACTGCCGTTTTGTTGCTCCAAAAACAGATTTTGTGTGAAATGTTTCATTGGTCTCTTGTCTAGTATTGTCCCTGTTAGCACGTCAAGTCCATGTTGATTTGATGTTAAAAGTTTAGTTCAAGTCAAGTTTGTATTTAATAAAACTGCAACTCTCATCACTATACTTTTGTGACAAGTATGTTCATTTTAAAAAATATAGAAACTTTTTTTTTTAAAGGTAAAGATTCTGAAAGCATTGAAGGACATCCCATTATTCAATATATGAAGAGTTCAGATGCAAAAGCCTCTAAGTGCCATTTGAAATTTTCTTCTAAAATGATCATTTTTATCAA
>JAOTRC010000010.1:14847845-14859946 GCA_027497675.1 Cyprinella lutrensis | reverse complement strand
CCAGAAACTGTCTGGTTACTGATATTCTTCTAAATATCAGAAAATCGGCTGAATGGATTCGAAAACGGTAAAACCCATGTTTAACCCTGAGGGAGTTGTAAAATGAGCCTATTTCAAAAAAAAAAAAACCCTTTAATGTCACCACCAATATTTTCTTGAGTTGTTTTGTCTACTAGATTTTCTGCAGGCATATATATTTTCAACACCAAGGCCTACACATACCGATCATTGCAAACAAGTCCGAGTGATAGACTGATCCGTCATTCTCATGGCCATTCCGAAGACCTGGACGGTAAAGAACACGAGCGACAGACAATCCAAAGTAAGCCCCAAAAGCATGGATGGTCATGGAGGCACCCACATCAGAAACCTGTTATAAAAACAAGAATGGTTATGAAGAACCGATTAAAAACTTTCAGTAGCCTAAAGGCTTCTACACACCGGGACGAATAACAGTGCGCTTTATTCGCCACCATTTTTCACAGCGCAGTCACATCCCAAGACATCATATAACTGACGTCTTGGGACGTCTTTTGACCATATGTCAACATTTGCCTTATTAGGGTACCCTTAAATGTCGGTTAGATGACGTTATCGGATCCTAACCCTACCCCAGACCTAAACCTACCCCGACGTTAAAGGTAAAGCGTCAGTTGTATGACGGCCGGGGATAGTCATTTAACCGACGTTTAAGGGTACCCTAAAAAGGCGGATGTTGACGTATGGTCAAAAGTCGTCCCAAGACGTCAGTTATATGACATCTTGGGATGAGACTGTGTTATTTTTCAACACGTTTTTGTGTTCACACCCAAGCGATTTTCACTGACGATGAGCCGAGTGAACATGCAGATTCATTCCCTGACATTAGATGGCGCTTGATGTAAAACAGAAATAATAATAGGATACTATGCTAGGGTGACCATAACCAGGACACTCGGCCTAGCAACTCCAATGATACTCAAACTTTACTCAAAGATGTCTTATTAATTTCAATACATTTAAATGCCTCCTCTGTAATAAGAAAATTGTTATACTACAAGACACAATTTCAGAAAGGCTTCTCAGAGGTTTCTCAACATGTTTTCGGATTCAGATATAGCACCTAAAAATGCAAAGAAAACGCTGTGCGCACCGCATTCTCCTTTTTCAAAAGCGCTAGGGTGGTCGCGCTCCAGTTGGTTCTTGTCACATGACCTACTGCGCGCTTATGGTGCACTTGCGGCATTCTGAAAAGTTGAGAGGTATTTATCTCGATGCGGCGTGGACGCGCTTGGAAAAAACGAGCGCGTCGCTTCCATTATGAGCGCACCTACAGTACATTTGAAATAACGAACTTGAGAGTCCAAAAGACGTGATATGTGAACAGGCCCTAAAAGTTCAAGTTTGACTGCAGCTATAAGGTAAGGTTTATTTTGTAGCGGTGCCATCACTGTTCAATATCAGATTCATCACACAATTTCCTTTATTCCCAGGTAATCCAGGCACAATATCTTCTTCATGACTGAGAGGATGCTTATGATAGAGTGTGTTTTGGTTCTTATTAGAACACTGGGTGTGTTCATCAAGTTTATCCTGTCAACTTTAGGAAGGAGATGATCATCTTTGACCCAGCTTCCTTTTGTTATTAAAATATAATTACTTTGCAGGAACTCAGACAGCATGAACATGCTAACAGTATTAATGAAACTCAACCAAATTAAAAGTAGTACTAAAATGATGTATGTAAGGACTAAACCCTTGATCTGGTGCAAATCAAGTTAGGGGTCAAATAAGAATGGAAGAGGAGTCACGTTGATTCCCCCCAAAAAAACACGAAAATGATTAATTAAGTAAATGAACGAATGAGCCTTTACAAACCCCAAGAATTTCCACAACCACATGCTCATTGATGCAGAAGATGGTGATCTCCAACAAGGTCATGATGAGAAGCTGGACAGGGCTGGTTTTCCCCAAAACTGCTCCAAACGAGATCAGAACCGTTGCTGTACTGAAGTCAGCATTGATCATCCTGTAGAGAAGGAATTATGGGACAGATGCAGAGTTTTACTCATTGGCATAGGTAGTCAGATATATATTTCAAGTTTAATTTAAGTTAAATGTAACTGAACATATAGCATTTAACTATTTTGTTGGATAATGCAATAATGAGCAGTCATGTTAAGTCAGTCACCCAAGATCCTACGGTCACCAAAAGGAAGAGTTTACCTATCAATGCTGACTCTTATTTTTCCATCATGCAAGTGCCAGATGTTCTGGAGGATAAGACCCCACTGCAAGCCAAAGGCAGCCAGCAACAGGTTGACCCCCACACTGCTGAAGCCATATCTCTTAAGGAAGGTCATCAAAAAACCAAACCCAATGAAGATCATCACGTGTACATCCTGAAACACTGGACACATGGATAAAAGGTTTATGAGAGTGGTTTCTCCACATCTAAAGCCTGAAGTTATTAGCATAGCATTAGAGCATTAGAACCACATCAGTAGTTTGAACAGTAGCAATGAAAAGGTGCACTGCTACATTATAGCAGTGATTTACAACTCTGTTAATCACATGACTTAGGAAATATAGCAAACAGATTGAATGAACAAAGTTTGGGATATTTAACTATTTTTCCCCTGGTGGTAGAGCTTGAGAAGAGCTTAAAAGTCTGTTTAAGAGTAAACCTTGCAAATATGGAACGCTTCAAATGTTCATCAGCCCAAAACTATGTGGTACAAAGGTCTTGTGTGCTCTTCTATTAGTCTATGAATGACAGGTTAAGAAGGTGCCCTAAGTGACCCTGTTGGCGTGTGTAATTTTATTCACTTCACATGACTCTAATAAGCGTTAAAATGTACTTATTCCATGATTAGTTACATTCAAGCAATCCAGCCTGTTCAGTGCCCTAACTGTCAACAACACGACGAGCCTTATGTTTTCGAAGTGGCTTTATGTGTTTCAGAAAGAGTTGACATGGCACTGTACATGCACTAATGTAATGCACTTGTAAGCAAATATGTGACCCTGACTGCAAAGTTTAAAGTCCATATGACCAGAAGTTTCAGAATCTGAAACAGATTCATTTGGATTGACAAAAAGCATAAACACACCCAGAGATTTGCAGCTACAAAGCAACCTGAAATCATCTGTTTTCATGAATTATACTGCCAATTGGAAATGGAATGGAAACCATGTCAGAAATTGAGTGACACTGATTCACGGATGAACAATTTCATTGCTATGACAACATGACATCATGACTTTTGCGTAAACATACACGCCACTTTCAAGTCAAGTGGCGTGTTATCTATATGCATTTTGGATCCGCGTGAATCCGTGTATGTCTATGCCGTAAAACGTCCGCTTGTATGTACACGCTGTTAAAGTCTGAGCGAAACGAAGCAAAATGTAGGGGAGGGATATTTTTTTCCTAGTATGGTATGGGAAGACTCAAAAATGGTATTAACCCCAGTGACTGGTAGGTTTAGGGAAGGGGTTGGGGTAGGTCATATATTTCTAAATACAGTAATGTAACGTTACAGTAAGGCAGTAAGTCAACGGCATTCACAAACACGCTGAAAAGCAATTATGTGTGTTGATAGCATGCCAAAAATGGAAATATGAGTTGGTGTGTCATACATTCGCCATTTCATGGGATCAGTCTGCATGATGTGTATTATATTGCTGCATTTTTAATTAAGTTACTTTCTGCCAATCCATCCAGGGTGTTTCCCTGCCGGGATTAGGATGGCTGTAGTAAGTTAACTACAGAAAACAGACTGCTTTTCCAGAGAACTTCATCCAGAGAAGCAAGGAATTGCTGAGAGTAAATAGATACAACTGGGCCTCTACATGATGTATTTAAAAAATGGTATGAATTCACAGTACTTAAATGCAAACATCGATTGTCTTAGTAACACATAGGACCAACACTGCTGGCCTTAGCCCATCTTTCCTACAGAGAGGAAACGAGCTCTACACTTTCCAGCTCAGGAAGCTGTACAGCCAACATCCCTGGACACAGAGATAGGATATTGTCCAGAACACCTGATTCATCAGAAAGGCCCGTTTTTCAGACTACACAATGAAAACCATATAATTGTCCCCCTACTGATAATAATCAGACACATAAATTATTGTCAGGAAGTTGAAACGGTTCTCATTGTCAGTCCCAAGAGAAACAAGTGGAACTGCGAAGCGTGAACCTCAAAGGTGCGGCACCAGACTTTCAATAGGCGAACATTACTTCAGGCTTCCTCGGAATGCCTCTGAAACCCTCCACCCATTCAATAATCCTCACAAAATCTAAACTTGCCAGTGGACAAACCCAAATAGTCATCAATCATAGTGCTCATGGTCTGGCATCTGCTAAGCTCATCAAGATAGGCAAAGAGCCTTGCAAGTACTACCGACTAAGCTTATAGACGCACTTTTATTTGCTTTTTATAGCTTGCTATATATTTTTATTGCTTTCTCTCTTTATAAACGATCATATCCTCATTTTATAACATATTCCATGCTGACAGCAGACCGTACAAAGACTTATACGACGATACGGTAAAAACAGACTAAACAGGAAAACTTCAGATAAATATGCAATGATTAAAAATCAAGCAAAGTTCAGTCTTATCTTGCCATGCGAGCCATCAAAAAACAAACAAACAAGAGAACGTGATCTATAACTGCATGCACTCTATTCTCAATGGTCATCTTTTGAAGTTTCACAGAAATCATCTCAACAAAGGATCCCCCAAAATTTGATAGGATCTAGCTGTTATATCACCACAGCCCCTCCCATCCTTCTTGCTTCCAATGCAGTTGTGGTACCACAGTAGTGTTTTTTTACTCTGCATTCAACTAATCGTCATTAGTCTTTGATGGCTGTTGAGCAATAAAATGCAGTCTTACTGAAACCCCCCCGAAAAAACATTTAAGTGGGCCTCTGACACAGCTGAAACAGAGGTTATCTACCCTTATCAGCTGTTGTATGACCCAAGTCTTTCCCTCTGATCTTTCTGTTGAAAACATATTTACAGTGATAGAGTCGGCTAAAGGACTTTTCGCTGGCTATTTAATGCATGCTTACTTTGGAAGAGCATCATAGAGGAATACAGATCAACTTGCCGGCTGAGTAAAGGTGCACAATCCATTTTTCCCAACCATTGGCTCTTACAACAAACAGAATCATTTTCCCAGTGAAATTTTTCGTATTTCCCACATGCAACAGTTTTGCTGATAAAATCTCAAAGGTCCCATTTTCCTAATGGCTGGAAAGTTTCCTCTCTTCGCGAACGTTCAACGACTTAATTACATTCTGTCAGTGCTAATTTAGAGCGCGGTGACATAACTTATATCTGTTTTCTCTGCTGCCAAGATTAAAGTGCCCTTTATTTTCTTTTCTTTGAAGCTTTTCTCATTCCTTTTTGGAATGCTTTGCATGTTTGTACAAAACAGATGGCCTCAGTCTTCCCAGTCTATCAACACATATGCTTGTGTTTTTTATGTAATTTTCATGTTTTCTTTTAATAGATTTTAAAGGTCACCATGTTCAATGGGTGGCAAAGAATTTGAATGTTCTACAAGGGTTCTGAACTTTGACCCCCAAGGTCCAATTTCCTGCAAAAATTTTGCTCCAAGCTTAATTAAACACACCTGAGCAAGCTTATGGAGGTCCTCAGGATAACTAGAAAGTTACAGAGTGGGGCTAAACTTCACCAATGGCATTAACATTAAAGTTCAATGTACAAATTTAGGTTCTGGGAACGTTAGTTTTTGGTTCCCAGAACGTACTTAGAATTTTATCTTCAGGTTAAGGGAACGTTCCCGGAAAATTCTCCTTACGTTATGAAAATTGAACCTAAAAATAACCTATATGGAACGTTCTTGCTTGGTTCCCAAAAAATAACCCCATAGGACCATTCAGGAACTTTAGGGGAAGGTTCTGTGTTTGCTGGGTTTATAACACTCATGTGTATTGTCATGTAATTTATACAGTATGCTAAAGTGAGTTTTTACTTGCATATGATATGCATTGGTTGGTCAGGGTAGGTGAAGGTGTGGGGTGGGGTGGGGTACGTGTGTATTATACGTTTGGGTATACGTTAGTGGTGTGGAGTGTGTGTGTATTACACGCAAATCAAATGCACGCAAAAAACTGCATCTCATATGCACGTAAAAAACTCATTTTCGCGTATAAATTACACAACAATACACGATGCGTGTTATAGAGACACATATACGTGAGAACAGGCTGTTAAGAAAATTACGCAAGTTACACATTTTGAAGGGTTGAATGGAAACTTTGAGGACACATGTGACATTGAGACTAATCTTGCATGCTCATCCTCTCCACACCCTAGAGCTGGATTCAGTCCAAACCGTGTCCAAGCAAACTATATGAGTGCATTTTGAAGATAAAAGGAAATAAGGGTATTTTACAGCCAATGCATGTCATCTCTGCAAATGAGCATAGCATGCAGATAAAAATAAAGGAATGCAATTGATGTTGGAAACATCTGTAAGGAAATGTACAGACTGAATGAATAATTCCTTTCATAAGGGAAGAAATTCTCTATATCAGTGGTGCTCAGATGGTCACGACCCAAAATAAACAAGCTTATCAACGTTTTTAGCCAAGGGGAGAATGTTTCCTATATAGTTGTTGACAATGATGTACGTCCAATCAAACTCTACAATATTTTGTTTCTACTGTGTAAAATCTACACAAATGCCAGCATGAATATAACATTGAAAAATATTAACAAAACTATGCAAGGAAAAAAATAGACCCAGGCTATGTTACAGATACAAACTCTGCAGTATTTTGGTTCAAATTTGTTTGGACATGTTCAACATTGAAAACCGTTAAAAATTTATATTTCCAATTTGCAATTATTGGCATTTGAGAGCATGAACCCGTTCGATAAAAATTCAGTGTTCTATCCAGCCTACAGTATGTCTTGTTAATAATTTTATAATTTGATAGTGTTCATAGTAGTATTAACTTTTTGGTAACATTTTACAATAAGGTTCATTAGTTAACAATAGTTAACTACATTAGTTAACATGTACAATATCTGAACAATACTTCTTCAGCATTTATTAATCTTTGTTAATATTAATTCCAACATTTACTAATGCGTTATTAAAAACAAAGGTTGTATCAGTTAACATTAGTTAATGGACTGTCAACTAACATGAACGCACATTGAACAGCTGTATTTGCATTAACTAACATTGACAAAGATTAATAAACACTATAACTAATGCATTGCTCATTGTTAGTTGATGTTAGTAAATGAATTTACTTATGTTAACTAATGAACCTTATTGTAAAGTGTTACCGATATTTATTTCAAATAATATATTCATTGTTAAGAACTTGAAGTGAAAAGCCAGCTTTGTGACTTTGCCCTATTAACTTTCTCTCTATACACGTCATCCAATCCATTACAAATACATGCATCAGGTTTCTTCGCATAAATGATTCGTGCCCTCAGTGGATCCATGCAGTTTGTTGCAAAAACGACTGGCAGGAAACCCTAAAGTAAACGAGTTGACTGCTTTAATAAGTCTCTTTACTTTACTCAAACTCGTAATGTGATCATCTCATAGTGACAGAGTGGGAATTAATTATTTGATGTAATGGGGCATGTATATTCTCTGGCAGCTTGTGAGCCGGGACGCTGGGGGCCGAACTGTTCCAACCCGTGTGACTGCAGGAGCAGCGTGGGCAGCTGTGACCCTGTGACTGGGCAGTGCCATTGTGATGCAGGCTACACAGGACCACGCTGTGATCAAAGTATGAGAAACCATTGGTATGTCCTTCAGGGAACATAATTCGAGCATTTTCTGATGTTTTTGTTGTGTTTTCTAGAGTGTCCCCATGGTTTCTTCGGCCAGGGCTGCCACCACAGATGCCAGTGTGAGAATGAAGCAGCGTGCGAGCATGTGAGCGGTGCCTGTACTTGTTTACCAGGCTGGACTGGAACGTACTGTGAAAAATGTAAGAAAAAAACCTGGTTATGTGCTACATATCGTTAAATCAAATCTATTTAACATGTTTGAATGTAAATATGTATCTTCAACAGCATGTCCGGAGGGCTTTCACGGTTTCGAGTGCCAGCAAAAGTGCCGGTGCTTGAATGGGGGCCGTTGTCGCCCCGTGACTGGAGACTGCCAGTGTCCCTCCGGCTGGATCGGGCCCCTCTGCAACACCAGTGAGTCATTTTACTGCAGTCAACATCCCATGACAATGAATGGTAACAAGAAGCATGTTCAAAGCATTCCTACTCTCTTTCGTTTAAGGTGAAAGACAAGTAGAGCAATAAAACAGATTCTTTCAATTTGTGTATCAGGCACTTTGCATGCCAGCATGGCCTCGTCCTGATGTGTGACTGCAGGCTACAGCTCTGCCTTAAATGTGGAATTCTGGTGGCATTGTGTTTCAGGATATATTGCAGTATCTTGTTTTATTTAAAAAAGAACAACAACACATAGTTTATTGATTATATTTGTCTTGCTGTAGCATGCGAACCTGGCACCTATGGCCCTGGCTGCAGTCAAACCTGTAACTGCCACAATAATGCCACCTGTGACCCTGCTGATGGGCGATGTGAATGTGGACCAGGATGGACAGGGAACAGCTGTGAACAAGGTGATTTTTTTTATATACCTGTCCTCACAAATACCCACAAAAACATAACTATATTGCTTAGTCACCCCACTCACCAACTTATCAACGGGTGGCATTGATGGGTCCAACGCATCAATCTTCCCCGCGTTAACATCAGTTATTTTTACCTTTAACCTCATGCACTGTTCTCTTAAGGTGTACATTTAGCATGTTTGGGTTCTCTAGAGACCCTAGACAGTAAAATATGATATCTCATTTTCTATTGTTTTCACTCTACAGTACAGTTGTGTTTTTTATATTTGGGTTTATTTAAAATAGCAGCATTTTATGTCAAATTTACCATCTACATTTTTCAGTTTCGTATATGATGATAACATGAAAAAATGTGCCATAGTTTATTAGAAGATTTCTACCATCTACTGAAAAACAAACTTTTTTAAATTTTGAAAATTAAAGCGTATGCTTGAGAAGTTCTTGAATACAGTTTTGTGCATGAATGCTAGATGTAATTACTTTTGCTTTTTGTGTTTTCAGCTTTTTTAAATAATATAATGTAACAGCCAATGGGCACATTCTCTCTTGTTTGATGCATTGCCACTGAAGGTTGTTTCTGAAGGCACACAGTTTCTGTGTATATTATTAAAATATTATTTTGATATCTACTCAATTTCATATTATATTATATTTTATATTAAATACTCAATTTCATTCATATATACAATTTATTTATGAAAATATTTTTATGTTCAAAACGTTTTATAATAATAAGAATTGTTGCGCTTTTTCCAATATCTTAGCCTATACTATGAACACATTTAAGATAATGTATTAAATTTTTAATCTGTTACATTCCATTGTACTCCATGTAGCTGTTTATAAAAATAACTATTATACAAATAAAATCATATTTTTGAATTCATACTGATTTGTACTAATTATAAGTAACATTAAATTGTTGATAGCCCTAGAAAAATAAAATAAAATAAGAAAAGCTGCATTTTTATATATTATTTTTATATACTGAAATATATTCATACAATTCATTTGGAGAGCATTCCATTATGTAATAATAATTAAATGAAATGTTATCATTTGGTGGCTCTCATGCCAGAATCATACTCATCTGAATGTTCATAAGATAGAGATCTGTGTCTTTATTATACTTATTGTTGGTAAGATGTGTGTATGTGTGTGTTCCCAGAGTGTACAGCTGGCAGGTATGGTGTGGGCTGTCACCAGCACTGCCTGTGCCAGAATGGAGGGTCATGTGACCGGATCAGTGGGCACTGCACATGTCTTATTGGATGGACTGGTGTGGCCTGTGAACTGGGTAAGACAGACCAAACCATTAACTGTTGCATTTAAAGTCATTCAAATAACAGTGTACATAAACCATTTGGCAGGCGTTCATGTGATTTTTTTTTAAATTTTATTTTGGCAGATGTTAAGGTGACAATGTTTTTTTTCTCCCGCCAAATGTCCAATTTATGTTTTGTGTTTTCAGAATGTGCTCTGGGACATTTTGGCATGAAGTGTCAACACAAATGCGAGTGTGAGAATGGTGGCGTGTGTGACCGACAGAGTGGCAAGTGTTCCTGTCCAGCAGGCTGGATGGGCACACGCTGTGAGACGGGTAAAAAAAAAAACATCGTACTGTGATCTTATCATAATGTTGGCTGAAAATAATGACCATGAGGAAGATGACATTTACATTAAACCCATTCTGTGTGTTCTGATCAGCATGTACTCAAGGTTTATATGGGCCAGGTTGTAAGGAGCATTGCAGGTGTGATCATAACGCCCCATGTCATCACATCACTGGCTCCTGCATGTGTCCGGCAGGCTGGAGAGGCTCACACTGCGAGAAAAGTAACTTTCCCCAATGTCTGTCAATTTCCCCCTGCTGACAGACCCACCGTAACTCATTTGTGCTCTTTCAGTTTGTTTACCCGGTTCATACGGGAAGCGATGTGCTCAGCGATGCCGCTGTCCTCACGCCACTTCCTGTAACCATGTGACCGGGGAGTGTGGCTGCCAACCTGGTTTCACTGGTAACGGCTGTGAGAGAAGTGAGTGATTATCTGTAGATCTCATCACTTTTACAGTAAAATGTCTTTGACAGCATATGAGTGAAATTGTTTTTTTTTTTTTGTTGCTCTGCTCTGCAGTGTGTCCGTCAGGCACGTTTGGACTGAACTGTAACCAGGTGTGCCAGTGCTCTGAGGTGAATCAGCTCTGTCACCCCGTCACCGGTGTGTGTTACTGTGCTCCAGGATACCATGGCAACACGTGTGATACAGGTGTGCCCTTCGTGATGACAACTTCTTTCATCTTCTGGCCAATTCACACTGTACCGATAGACCAGCGGTGACAGTCAGATTACAACACGTCACTTCACAGACATACTGCACTAATTCCGACAGTCTCCGACAGGGATAACACACTGATCCGATAAAACCTTTCGAAGTGTCTGCGGCAGTCTGTTGGTGCGGTGTGAATTGGCCTTTAAAAGGTTTGAGACAAACAGAAAGGATTAAACGTGACAATATGGCTGTATGGAAAAAAACGAATGAATTTATGAATACACCAGATAGGTCAAATGCTTTTATGTAATTCTATGCAGGCATTATTATATCACACGTGTTGATTTGTATTAAAACTAACAGATTTTTTGATATTTTAATGTCATATTAAAAATCTGTTTACATTCACTCATTTATTTTTGCTACTTTTCAAATGCTTTAAATATATAGATTTGTCCCTTTCATCCTGAAATATAAAATATATTAATTACATTTATAAAATAATCTAAATCTAAACAAAGACTGTACTAATCATCCAATCATCAATATGTACTGTGCGAAATTTAATTATTTATTTATACATTGATTTTACACAATTTAAAATTGTCCTTCAGTTGCAGCAGCATTTCCACTACAACTGACACTTTAAAAACTTTTATCAGGTGTATTAAAGGATATTATGGATTTTTGAAAATGACCTCATATAGAGTGTAACATAGCTCTGTAGCATTGATGCCTCATTGTTGTTTTAGAGTGTGAGGCGGGACGTTATGGTCCCAACTGCGAAAAGGAGTGCCAGTGTCTGAACAACGGAGTGTGCAAGACCAGCACGGGCACCTGCACCTGCCCAGCAGGATACATTGGATCAAACTGCAATATCAGTTAGTCACACTTTTACAATTTCCATTTATTTCAAGATTTAACCCTCTGGACCTTTTGATTTAGGTGTTACACTCTGCTACTTCTCGGTCAAAAGTGACCAAAGCCTTGAAATGAATATTTTATATTAAATATTTTATATTTTCTTTAAGATTAAGTGACAAATGATATTTTAAAACAATTTTGAATTCAAACAACAACAATAAAAAAATGAAACGCTACTTTATTATCTTTATCAAATTGATTTTTTTTTTTTTTTTTTTAAAAGCGAGAGCAAGATAGACTGTTGGGACATCTCGCGA
>JAOTRC010000010.1:14809882-14823481 GCA_027497675.1 Cyprinella lutrensis | reverse complement strand
AAATGATCACAGAATGATATGAATATGAGAAGCTCAAATTGATCTCAAGAGATGAGATTGAACAACAGATGAGCAACCATTTTTCCTATGGGCAGTTCACACAAAGCAGTGAAAGCAACCACAGATACTGTGTTATTCTTGCCGGGCCAGTAGTTGGTGATGTCACTTTGTAGAAACACTATGCACCTCTAGGCTATTTCCACACGGACATGGGTATTTTTAAAAACCTCCTGCGTTTAAAAAAAAACAACCTCCCTCCACATGAAAACGCAAAAACAAGACATCAAGCACTGTCAAGAGCATGCAACACCAGCAGGTGGCGATATAAACCTAACTGTAAAGCAACATTAGCCAATCAGAAGCCGTCAGCATTGCAAAAATTGTTTACACGACAACACTGCAACCGGCATTTCAGAAAATACTCACCCTGGCAGGAGTTTTCGGTTTCAGTGTCCTGTTACTGCGTTTCCGTGTTGACGAACCAGGTTAAAAAAAAAGTCACGGTTATAAAAATACCCGTGTCCATGTGGACATGGCCTTAGACTGAACACATAATACGAATGTACATCATGTCAACATTTTTACAAAAGTGCGTTTTTGTAGTTTACACAGAGACAATAGCGGCACCATTTTCAAAAACATTTTCCTGAATCGCATTTGCAATTTCAGGCTATCCGTAAAATAAAGGCCAAAACAAATAAAAAGTTGAAAACCGTGTCATCAACGGACCCTCATTGTGAGTTCCAGGGGGAGTTTGCTACATTGCGTCACTTTGCTCACAGCTGATTGGTCCAGTTTTGGTTCACGTGTAGCACGTGACCATAGCCCTGAACATCGCTAAAAACCAAGCCCAAAACAATCCCATCAGAGTTTGTTCAAACTTAGCTGGAAACACAAACCGACTTCATGCAACAGGCCTCTGGGGTCAAGGAGATCTTAAACTTACTAACTTATATATCAAAGGGATACCACTTTTTTTGGAAATAGGCTCATTTTACAACTCCCCCAGAGTTAAATGGTTGAGTTTCACCATTTTTTAATCCATTCGGCCAATTTTTGGTACTGGCGGAGTGCAGCAGGCGCTACTCATGGTACAGCACTAAAGTTTCTTGATTCGTCTGAATGGATTCAAAAACGGTAGAACTCTGGTGGAGTTGTAAAATGAGCCTATTTCCACAACTAGTTATTTCAATATTCAGCATGATATTCTACTCAAAACACTATCAATCCCATAAGAGGCCATCAATCCCATAAACTATCCAGCTGCCATTGGTCAAACTTGATACATACAGACAATATGTAATGTCCACATTTAGTCTAAATGACAAAATATTTGCTATATAAGAAAATGAAGTTACTTGCCTCCATGAAGTTTGTCTCACACATTATCTCACGTGAAACCACAGTGTGACTGCAGGACTTGGACGCTTCAAGGACTTTCGCAGTTAGCATGGGGAATTCATAGAGTTTAACCTGTATGGCTACTTTAAATTCCTTGTCTCCCTACAACCATGAATTAAAAAATGAACCTGGTTGAGTCTATAAAATGCATTTTACTTTTCTTTGATAAACAATAGTTCCAGGACAAGAGCTGGTTAAAGAAATGCTTGATTTAGAAAAGACACAAACCTTTTTCTCTGCAAAACAACTCTTTAAGGAAGCTGACACTATCGTATTCCCCCAAGGATCCAATTTCTGTGTGTAGCCACATTGAGCCGCCAGGTGAGGTGTGAGAAAGACGGTCTGTGCGTTATCTGAAACGCCCAGAGAAGCTCAGAATTGTTTCCTGGAAGTATTAAACTCATTGGCACATGAACAAAGGCATAATCAACTTACTGACTGCATAAACCTCTAAAGGACTCCCTTCACTCAGAGAGCTAGGGACAGTAAACTGCACCCTATTTCCAAGACACTCCGCTTGTATTCCACCTGCAAGAATAGTCCATTAAGTAATGAATTACATGACTTGACACACACAAAGTTTAAAGTGTTAGCATGGCTTGCTTACCTGAAGAGGTATCTGCATCAATGCTTATTAGGTTGACCATAAGCCACAAAGCCCTAAAAGCATTATAAATAAATTAGAACATCTCTTGATGGATTCAAACACACTTATTTCCATTGCCAGAACATACCCTATTTTAAAACATCCCATTCTTTGAGAACTTTGTTAATGTTTTTTTACAAACCCTCAAGTGTGGTTTCTACACAAACGAGTGACCTCAACGGAAGGTGATTAAGAACTGTGTTTCGAGCACGTTGTGTCTGATTGCACAGTATTACGTGCAGGTGAGGAACTCAAACACCTCTCACAGAAGTCTCCGCCCAAAGGTGTGAACCTGGATTTGAATGGTAATGGAGAAACTGTTGGCTCTTTGTACCCATAGTGATCATGTATTATTAAGTGAACATTTTTTTTTTTTTTTTGAGGTTTGCTCTTTTTAAGACATCAGTGCGGAAAGGAACTAATGATTTGAAGTAGCGTGGGAATATCATCCTAAATTGATTTTTTTTTTTATTCGCGGTAAGCATTGTCTCTTTTGTGTGATGTCTTATTCTAGGTACGACTCATAGGGAGCGGTCAAAAGGTTTTATCAGGAGGACTAAGTAAATGCTTTTGAATTGGATTCTCTAGACTAGCAGTTATTTTTTTCATGTTTCAAATAGGTTGGAAGCCAAAATACCAGTATCTAATTTTTTTTATAGCTATTGGTATGCAAATTAATTAGGCAACTATTTTCACAGGATGTGGTTATTTTCTGGTTTTCTATTTAAAGTATTTTTCTTTTTTATGTAAATAGCATGCTCACATTTCAAACATTTTCAAAAGTGTTATTCATGTGCATTTTAACTCATACATTGCAGTTTCATCAATTGTTTTAGTTGACGTTAGCTGCTAAAAGAAATTTACAGATGATTGAAGTTAAGTTGCCTTACTTTTGATTTAAAATAAAAAACAACATTAAAACATAATCAGTGCATGTATGCTCATATCATTATGCTAAATGCAATGTTCTTTTGCAGTGATGTCACCCTTTAAATTTTGACCCACAGAATAAATAGGCGCAATGGATTCGTTCACTTCAAGAGGATCTTTTTACAGCAGGTGAGTTGAGATGAAGGAAACCATGAGTTTAAATGAACATAATTCTGATTAAATGTACAATCAAGCAAACGCAATCCTAAAATAAATTATTTTGAGAAGAGATTCAAAAATCATGTATGTAGGCCTATTTGCCAAGGATCAAGGATCATAGGAAGAAAATGCTCTATCACTCCTAGAGCTAAGCTGTTTCTTGTGAACGACCAAGAGAGGAACGCAGATTACGACGTTGTGTGTAAGGCATTAATAGATCAGTCAAGTACAGTGGAGACTGAATATGCAAAGCCTTATATGCCAGCAGAATATCGCTACCTGACAGGGAGCCAGTGTGAAGACTCAAAGACAGGGGTAATATGATCCCTAACCCTGACTCTAGACAATACTCTAGCATATAGACCTGAAAATTACATTTCCAACTTACAGTCGTAAATATTGAATGCTTTAAAGCACAGACACGTGGCAAATTATTGCTGAAGTGAAAAAAGTTTAAAACAGTGAACTAAAAGTTACAGAATTTCACGTTATTGTTATGAAAAATGCACGAAATTACAAATTTTTTTATATGAAATCTATATTTTCAAAAACACATTTTACTCTAAAACTGCAAGAAAGTCAAAGTCATACATTTCAACGTGTTAAGCTTGATATCTGTAAGATTTAGTTTGGCGGCAATACCGAAAGATTTCACTAGATGAATTTAATCTCCCATTAATTTCAAACGCGGCCATTTTTAACCGCGATGAGCACAAGTTGACTATTTTACCTTTTCAAATCATGTCCAGGATTTCTTGTGTCCACATAGTGCTAGCATGGGAAAACCCCGACAACTTCCGGTGAATTTAGATTTGCTCTGAAAGTTAGTCTGGCAAAGAGCTCATTGAAGCCCATTTCCAGTCCGCAGAAATCGCGGCACCAATCAGAAACGTTGGGGCAGGATTTACACGATGAAGACATTGCTGGGATTTTGAAGCAGATTTTGCAGCCTACTACATTACAAAGATGGACGCTGCCATCGAACATCACTCTCTCGAATCAGCTATCGTGTCTGTTTTTAAACTATTTCAACGTTTCCTTTTTGTTAAAAACTGAGCAAAGAACAACACTCGGAGATGTTTCTCTGTCTCTCCGCCGGCCGCCACTCAGCAAACGTCATCTCCTTCATCACTCTGATTGGTTTTAGGTCTACCCGCGACGCCCACTGGTGACGGGTCTCAGGAAATGACGCTTTGCCAGACCATATCTCAATAGGCGCTCTAGCGACAGATGCTTGAGGCTGCAGTCTTTAGCCTCCTTGTTAGAGCGCCTGACTCTCATGCCGGAGACCCGAGTTCGAGCCCTGTCGAGTGGGACCCAGGTGTAGGGGGTTACTGTTTTCAACTTTTTTTCACTGTTTTAAACTTTTTTTCACTTCAGCAATAATTTTCCACGTTTCTGTGCTTTAAAGCATTCAATATTAGCCTGGCAACGCTTTGCCAGACCATATCTCAGTTACATCTGAGAATGGTCTGGTTTCAACCAGGCTAAGCAAGTGCCAAAACCGAAACGAAGTTTCGTACCATTCCAATGAAGCAAAAAATAAAATAAATAAATAAGTAGAAAAAGGAGCACCAGAATTGAGTATACAACCCTAGGGTTCTATATATAACCCACAACTTTTTCCCCTAAGAGTCAATAACTAAGACTTTAGTTATTGACCAATTTCTCATCTGAGTTCATTAGCTGATTGATTAAACCATTTTTTAGTGTTTTTGATGTAGCTAACATCCACATTTCTGTATTTTTAGTAGATAATGCAAGGATTTCATTGGCAAGACTTCCAGATTCAACGAATCAGTACCACCATGATGTATGGACAAATTCTCCACCATCAAGGCAGGGAGGAAGATCTCATTAACCTCAACGTTGGAGGCATCCAGCACAAGGTGGAGCGCTGCGTTCTGCTCCGGTTCCCCAACACACGCGTGGGTCAGTTAATCCAGTGCTGCAGCGATGCCGCCATCTTGGAACTCTGTGACGACTACAGCCCCGCTGAACAGGAATACTATTTCGACCGGAGCCCTCAAGTATTTCTCTGTGTTCTGAACTTCTACCGTACTGGACACTTTCATGCTCTTGAGGAACTATGTGTGTTCTATTTCAGCCAGGAGATCGAATACTGGGGCATTTGTGAGCTGGATCTGGAAGCCTGCTGTCTCGATTGGTTCCTTGAACGGAAGCAGAACGCTTGTGGCCGGTCAGGGTGCGCCTCATCTGAAGATATCTCGGTTGTGAGCAGTGACCTGTGGAGGTTTGAAGGCACCTGGTGTTCAGAAACACGTAAGCTCATGTGGCAAACTCTTGAAGATCCCAGTCACTCCAAATGTTCCAAAGGTGTAGCGGTGGTTTCTGTACTGGTCATTTTGACCTCCATTGTAGCCATGTGTATCCACAGTATGCCGGAATTCAGGCATGCGACGGACCGTGAGCATTCTGTCCTAGACTCTATGGAGGTCATCTTTATCCTATTCTTCTCAGTGGAGTTTGCCCTGCGGGTCGTAGCAGCTCCTCGCCCATGGAGTTTTTTAGTAAGCCCTCTGAACATGATCGACATCGCTTCAATCTTGCCTTTCTATGTGACGCTGGCCTTTGAAAGTTTGGATGAAGATGATGGGGAGGAAAACCAAAGTCTGGTCAACATGGGCAAGGTGGTTCAGGTTCTCCGGTTAATGAGGGCCTTCAGAGTCCTAAAGCTTGCAAGACATTCAGAGGGGATGAGAGCGTTTGGGGAAACTCTAAAGAACTGTCACAGTGAGGTGTGTCTCCTCATTCTTTTCATTAATGTTGGAGTGTCATTCTTCTCAACTGTTATCTACTACACTGAAAAGGAGGAAGCCTTGTCCAAACTCTCTTCCATTCCTGTTTGTTGGTGGTGGGCCATTGTTTCAATGACAACAGTAGGATACGGAGATGTATATCCACAGACAGTGGCTGGGAGAATTGTGGCTACACTGTGCATTCTCTGTGGGTTACTTGTGACTTCTTTACCCATCACCGTCATCATGAACACCTTTTCAAAGTACTTTGAAAGAAATGCACTTAGGAGGTGCCTTTCAGAAGCTAAACCATAGGAAAATGTCAACCATTCCCTGTGAAAATGTTGAAAGGCTGGCTTGCTTTTTGCTTCAGAAACATTTAAGGAAAAGTCATTATTTTGTACATTATATATTGTATAGACACTCTATTAATCTTTACATTAATAAAAATAACGATAAAGCCTTACAACATCTCAGAATCAAATACTTCACGTCATGTATCTAAAAACCAGATATTTGGAACTAGTAAATTAATCGGGCTGGTTTTGGGCCCAGTTCTCCCCTTCTGACAGTAAAGTCCCGATTATCTTTAATAAGATAATTATCTTAATGTAGGTTGTCTAGAAACCGGAAGGTTGGTGGTTCAATCCCACTAATATTTTAGTGTGGGCAAGTCTTAGCAGTTTATATTTAAGTAAATTGACATATTCAGAAGAAATGAAAACAAGCAGCACAAATATTTATTTTCTTCAAAAAAGTTTAATAGGAGTTCTATGTACAACAAATTATCATATTTAATATTCATTTATTCAAAGAGGCAGATTGATCAAATCTGAAATTAGGCAAAATACTGAAGCAAAACTAAAGCAGAGAAGGACCAAAACCCTTCATACAATCCTCATCTGCAAAAACCCCAACATTTCATATTTAGAGATATGAATATGACTCAAAAAAATTATAAATAAAAAGGCAAATTAATTGTACAAATACCAAACTATTTGTAAAATGCCAAAACAACTAACAGCAATGAAACATCAAATCATACATTCAGTTTTTTTGTTACGATCCTGCATGCTGTCATAGCTTTATAAAATAATCTTGACAAAGTTCAAATAAACATGGGTTAGAGCAAAAAAAAGTCTACTTAAATTAGGCATATATTCATTTATCAATATATGTATTTTTTATATAAATAATGTATATTTGGCATTAGATTTATCCTCATTATTGATATATTTAATGATTCAAAACAAGTTTGAAGCTAAACCATTCTCAAAACTCTCTGTTATATAGCCCATTTATGAGAGGTCTCACGTATACAAACAACATTACATCAGATGTGCTGGAAAAAAGAGAAAAACCCTCCCCCTCACGAATTAGTCATGAAAAACTAAGACCAGAGTATTTTCATATAAGTGTTATGGTTAACCTTTGAGAGTAAAAACTGTGAATACACAGCAAAACTGCCTGTAATCTCTCCTCACACTCAAAAATGTCATCACAGAACCACAGACCGACCTCAACATCTTGCTTTGTACTTTGATTATTCTAATCATTTTAACCCTTAAATGCATACATTTTTACAAATTCAGGTCTTTAGCAATCCGAATCTCTAACACGGATGGATCTCTACCTGTCGCGATAATATAAAACTCTCCTGTTGTGAGAGTAACAATTACAGAAGAATGAAATATAGCATATTTTGTTACTTTTTGGTTAATTTTGAGCAGATGTTTTATACCATCATCACTGTCCTCGTCAGAGCTTATATCGCAGTACATTCAGCATCTAGCTCATATTCGCAATTTCAAACACAATCATTTTCATTATCTTCAAAGTCAATATTTTGATCGCTGACAGCATCTATAAAAGATCCACAAACAAGTGACAGTGACAGTAATATTTATTGTGTTCGGTACTTGAGCAGTAAATCACTGAGCCATATTTCAAGTTTTGCTGATGATACTTCCTATTCTTTTGTTTTCCGCCTGCAGTAACTATGAGTGAATCGTCACTTCATCAGTGTGTCATCAATTGGGACCCCATTCAATTTTTACGAAAAATATATTGGAAAACTGTCATCCTTTTATATTTTTTCTTGTTATATTGTTTATAACGAATATATTGAGGAATATTACAAAGATGGATGTCTAACTTTAAAAATAAAAATGAATGAGGAGGAGGGTAGTGAAAGAAGTCTCGGGTCACTAAAGACCTGAGGTATGTGTTTAAGGGTTAAATGGAAAGAATCATTATTTTCACATGGTCTACCAACAAAGTGAGGATGTTAAATTGTGTCTGTGCCATGATCTGAAACCATTCAGGTTATTGCTGAACAGGCAGCGAAACATCTATACCGAAGTTCTACACAGCTGAACACTCACTCGACTGCCTACGATTTTGTGATTTCTTAGCAGAAAAGCCTTGAATAACTGACAAATGAAAAGGAGAGGTGGAGTGTGGTGGAGTTGAGAATAACTGTTAAAAGGTATGATTTTTGTTAAATTTTTGTAATTATCAGTACAATCTGAAAAAGATAATAGTGCCGTTTGGAGGGTGGACAGCGAGGCCTATGCACTACTGAACGAATCGTTTCTGTGCGAGAGCATATTACTTAATAGAGTACTATATATGTATACACTATACATGTTGATTGTCCTGGTAAAACCAATCCGTGCCTATATGAATCCAACACACCTCTATGACTAAAGCACCAGTTTTGACCTCTCAAATGTCTCAATGTATTTTTAAACAGCTGTTTACATTGTTTCACATTTTCAGTAAAAGAAATAACAGCATTGTTCATAGAACAATAACTGTCTTTGCATTATGGAGGAACTGACCCTCAAAGAGGAGAATCGGAAACTAACGAAACCTATTAAAGGGCTTCCCTGCAGTATGTCCGTAAACTGAAAGTGGCAGCGCAGTTTATTATTTTTTTTTAATGATGTAATGTACTGTATTTGCTATGCGTCTTTACTGTACATCTGTGCACACACTGGCCACAACTTTATAAAATGTTTTATAGGTGAGAAATGTCCTCAGGGGAAGTGGTGAATAAATAAACTCTACGACCGTGTTGAAAAGAGCAGCGTTGCTGGTCACCAGCCAACCTGATCTCACAAGAATTCGTACGAATTTTACGAGGTGGATCATTCGTAACAATTCGTACGACCTCACTTGTACGAATTAGTACGATTTTTCCTAAATCGCACATATTTTACGAATTGGCCAATTCGTACGAATGACCTACACCTGACCCTGCCCCTAAACCTACCCATCATGTGGGTTTGGACAAATCGTACGAATTTTTACGAGTGCGGTCGTATGAATTAGTACGAATTAGCCACTTTTTAATCACTCATATGAATTCGTACGAATTGGTCGTGAGATAGTGTAGCACCAGCATGTTGTGTTTTAGATGCGGTCCCTTCTTAACTAGCTTAACCAGCAGGACTTCCTAATGCCCTATATAGGCAATAACTACGGCAATAAATTACATAATTGATTTATTTTACTTTTTCTTCCCCGCCATTGATTGAATTTTCTGTAATTTCACTTTTGTACGGTAGGGGGCGCTATGACAACTTCCGAAAGATTGCAGAATATCCAGATTCAAATCACAGACAAAAAAGAAAAAGCGATAAAACCATTGCTTGCAAGTTTTAGTATTAAAAATAAAAAAAAACGCTGGCGGGAAAAGAGTTCAAACCCATTTTATTTTTAAATCTGAACATAATTGAGCCAAATCAGACAGATCTGAGTCTAAAAGAGTCTCAATTTTGAAAAAAAAAAAGTACTAGGACCACTGTGATTTTGCCAAGATTTTATGGTCCTGGGTCAACATACAGTATTTCATTGATCCTGGAACAACATTCCTGTCCAAAAACAGTCCTAACCCTGTCCATACCGCTAAATCTCACCCTACCCATAAGTTATCTCTAAAATCAGAGGGAATCATAGCTCAATAAGCACCTACGCCTAATTGTAAGCCTAAACTTGACACAAACTTTAAATGAATTCCTCAGATCTGATTGGTTGATTGGAATGTTGTTCAAGGATCAACAAACATGTCAATTCAGGAACATGTTGCACTTGGTGAAATCACGTTCACCTTCTAACAGCTTCACAACAACGTCTCACCTTTTTTGACTAGTACGTTTTACTGGTGAACAGCAAAGCTATGCTGGTCCACTAGCTAGACCAGCATTATACCAGCTCTAATCTGTCTTTCCAGCAGGGTTACAAGCCCTATTTTGTTATTCCTCAATAAAACATATTCACAAAAATGGGTAAAAGAGAGTTTCTGTGAATAAGTGTCTCTTATGAAATTGAAAAAGTCAGACTAGAGCTGCTGCATAGTAGAAAGGCATGACAAATAGCTCTGTTTGCCTTGAACTGATCGCAGAGAGACTCTACTAGCGCCAGTGTAGTGTCCTGCCATTAATACCACACACACACACACTAAGAGGTAATGACACCATGTGCCTGCCATGTATTTATACACTATTGCACATTCTGGCAAGTCTGGTAGAGTGTGTAAGCATGCGAGAGGAGGACACTGGCATTTAGTCTAAAACTGTGTATTGTTTTTAATCGAGATGAACAATGTGAAGCCCTCATGTGTCCGTCATAACAGAGGACAGATATAGAACAAAACTAAAGTTTCCTGCATTTGACACTTTTCTCAGTCATAAGGTGCGGTCACACTTCAGACATCACAATGAATATGGGCAACCGGATATGATGTCACTAGTTGTTAAAGGAGAACTCTGGCGCTCTGAACCTTTGGTCTAATAAAACCTCTGTAACTGGTCAATCGTTCTCTGAGATTTGTTTTCAAGATAATCGAATGTAAAGAGTTTTATCTCTAAAAAGTGTTTAGCGTATAATGCTAGTACTGGGGGCATCTACTAAGTAAAAAGAAGTCGCTAGTTTATACCACTAACAAGGCCCAAAATAGACCCACACTAACACAGAAACATAATGAGGGTCCATACATGCAAAACGAAGCATTGAGAACTGTGTAAGTGTACAGACCGTTTAATAAGAAGATGCGTTATAAAGACAGTTCACTTTGTGTATACAGACAGGAGCCATCTTAGAAAAGTCTTGATAAGTCGATCCCTGAACGCCGTTCATCTAGTTCAGAAGTTCACTGAACTTCATACAGTTCAGCTCACTTCGCACGACGTTCATGGTTTGACTTGTTGTGACTGTTTTCCAAGATGGCTATTAACTTTTGATTTCTTTTTACTTAGTTAATGCCCCCATTGCTAGCGTTATACGCTAAACAGTTTTTAGAGATAAAACTCTTTACATTCGATTATCATGAAAACAAATCTCAGAGAACGGTTAGCTAGGTACTGATGTGTCATTAGACGAAAGGTTAATTTTGCGCCGGAGTTCTCCTTTAAAGAGCCCTTAAAACTGATCATTTCAGACAGAGGGTTAGCATGAAGGTTGAAAAGATTAGTGTTTCCACATATATATTTGTTTTGTGTGTGTGTGTGTGTGTGTGTGTGTCTGTGTGCAAAAACTTTATTAACATTATATGTGAACCTTAAAATAATCATGTCCATAGTTCATTTTTGGAAAGACATAGATTTTAAATTATTTAAAGCCATTTTTCAGCAAATTTGTTCCCTGATTAGATCTCGTTTGGACATAAACACACCCTAACTCATTTCATCTTCATCCCTCACGGTCACTGTGACATCCGACCTCTTGGCCTGTCATTGGCCCTCGGTCAACCTTTGATTGGCAGGTGCTGGGTCTGTCCCCGGCCCCCTCCACCGCTGGGCTATGTAAACATTCACACCCGCACCAGGGCCCGGGGCCGATCTGTGGCTATGATAACACAATCCCCCTCTGTGCCGAACGCTCAATGGCGGCCTCTGTCTACTCCAGCCCACCACAGATAATCAATGTTGTGTTTATCCTCCATGCCGACCGCTAACGCTAACATTCCTCAGTTTTCTGCATGCCAAGCGCCCCGGGGCACGTCAACTCAATGAGGTAACTAACTCAATAGCTTAAACTTTGTGCTAAGAGTGGTTCAGCTAATATCAAGTAAATTAAAAAAATGGGTTTCTAACAATTTTTTTCTTTCAAAGATTTGCATCCCTCACAAAAATTCAGTACGTGTCTTAGCTTGTCTGCCCAAGAGCAACCATTCCTTTACTGGGTGGGAAAGAGGTTCATAAAATGGTGCCTCCCTTAACCTATAGAAAACCAATATCAGTCATTAGGTGTGTACATGAAAGCACTCTTATCTTCTGTATGATGGACATAACAATGAGGCAGAAGAAATGAGTGACTCAACCTGTATTTGTTGAGTTTCCACCATTAATTTAATACATAAAAGACTTGGTTATAGTTTGGAGTTGAATAATAGCATGTTCATGTCTCTCAAACTGCTTACAAATCATCCTTGAGACAACCAAAGTACAAATAGACTCCTTTTAAAGCACCATGTTCGTGACAGATTGCTTTCTTAGTCATTCATTAGAAATCTGTAAGGTTTTGGCAACACGATAGTGGACCCATTGTAGTGATGCCGGAAGCATTACGTAAATATTAAGCATGCCAATTAAACATTAATCTGTAAGTCTGAGTTTGTCTAGTCGGGTCACAGTGTCAGAACATACCAAGAACATATCAACATCCAAACCCAAAACTGTTTAAATCTTCCAGAAAAATTCGACAAAAATAACATTTCTGCAAGAATAATGGTCTAATAATGGAATAAGGGTGACGGACGGAGGCCTGTGTTGTGTTATTAATGATTGATTGTACATTGTGCCTGCATAAGTCACAGGTTAATGATTAGACATAATGGGATTGTGAGTGCATCAGAAGATTAGTTTCACATCACAGTGATTTATACGTGAAAAAGATGCAAGATTATACTTTGAATTTAATAAATGCTCACTTGTCTCTTGAGAACTCCCAGCGCGGGTCCTCAGGGAGGTCATACTCTGGGATGGGGTCGTCGTGGGCGGAGCTACGGCGAGTGGTGATTCTGACCAATGGCGTGCTAGAGCTCATGGAGGAGCTGGAGTCAGAGGACACCTGTATGGGGAAAGACGGATGGCTGATCACCTGAGTCTTGGAGACAGAACCATAACAGCTACGTGTGTATGTATGTGTGTGTGTGTGTGTGTGCACATTTAGCCACTTAACATCATCATTATAGTATGTAAAATCTTTTTTAAGCACAAAATCTAAGGTATTAGACTCTATTTAAATAACTTTACCTAAAAGCCATGCAGTTTCTCAACATGTCATATATTTGTACAAAAATATGTCAGAAATGTCATTTTTCAAATAATGTTTCCAACTTACCACCATATAGAATACCTTCAACTTCTCAACAAAAGAATTTGACATGTTATTCAGTAACTTACAACATTTAAGTTATCATACAACGTTACCACTGTACTAAATACTAAACTTAAATGAACAACGACTTTTAATCTATCATACTATGACAGTGCTATACACTATAAATATATATATATATGAAAATAAATAAAATACAAGATAATTTGTATAGTTATCTAAGTCTTAATTATTTTTATACAATATATGATATATATCATGTATAAGTTAACATGGTAAATTATATACTAGGGCTGTGCAAAAATTAATTGCGATTAATCGCATCCAAAATAAAAGTCTGTGTTTACATAATATATTTGT
>JAOTRC010000010.1:14772148-14790658 GCA_027497675.1 Cyprinella lutrensis | reverse complement strand
GTAAATATAATTTAGTATCATAAAATGCAAAATATTAAATAAAAAACATCAAACTAAAATAGTTGAGAGTTGCGCTTTGGCTCAGCTATTATGCAAGGATTAATCTGATGGGTGCACCCATGGATACAGATGATAAGGAAACATGTCGCTTTAAAATCAAAGGGTTAGTTCACCCAAATATTATGTCATTAATAATTATACACCCTCATGCTGTTCCAACCCCCTAAGACTTTCATTCATCTTCGGAATACAAATTAAGATAATATTTTTGATTGAATCTGAGAGCTGGATCACTCCTCCATAGGCTTCTATGTAATTGGAACTTGCCGGCCCAGAAAGTTATTAAAGACATCGTAAAAAATAATCCGAGTGGCTCTACCTTAAGTTTATCAAGCGACAAGAATACAGTTTCTGCGCAAAAAAATAGAAGAATAAATAAATAATGACTTTATTCAACTATTCATTTTCTTCTGTGTGGGCCTCTGAGAGAGTTTACATAGTGTAACAGCACAACACTTCTGTGTTGTATGTCAGATTGGCCAGCATCACACAGCGTCGGCCAATAGTGAGCCTATATTCTTACGTACAACCCACAAGCTCTGCGCTGTTACACTACATGAACTGATTTTTCCACATAACTTTTTTTTTTCAATTACTCATGTCATTTTTAATGTATTTAATAATTTTAAGGCAACAGGTTTCTTCACTTGTTTAAGTTAAGTCAACTTATCACTTTTTTCAGAGTGAGAATGTCACTCACGACATCACAACTATCGTAATAACAGAAGAAGGAAATCTGAAAAATATGTAAGTAGCTTATATGTCATTGATTTATTGACTTAAAATCAATTGTTTTAAAATAACATTGAAAAAGTTTGGCAAACACTGACATTAGGCATATCAGTTGATATTCATTTCGGATAATGGTGGAAAATAAAACTTGGTAAGACTACTGTATTTATAGGCAAATACAACAAAGATGGAACTGGTTTAGGCATTGTTAGCAACATAAACATTGTTTTGTGGACCTAGTCAATGTGATACTATGCAAATATGTGTTTTATTACTGTTACTGTCGCTTTTCCTTTTTGCTTGCATACTTTTTTTGTTTTTTTGTGGCTTCAAACGAATTCACTTCAGAGCTTTAATAACTCCAGCATATGAGGACATCACAAGCTGGATAGCTTTTGAAAATGGAACAATGTGTATAATAAGCTAATTGGACACTCCAGTGCTTGAAGTGAGTTGGTACTCTCTTGTGTTCACAGGATTTGTATTATTCTTGCGTACCAGCAGCTCTCATAAACTACAGATATTCTCTTTTGTTCCTAGACAAAGACTGTTTGTCTCGCAAACCAATGTTTTGTCTGTTTTCATACTGTAGAGTCGTTAATCTGGTGGAGAATAGTTCATTTTGATATGATTTTAAGAGATGTTTAGATTATGAGTTGGGCAATACACTGTGAATTAAAAGTATTTGCTTGACAAATGTATCTCATAAATCTTGAATATGTTTAAAATATTAAAAAATATATATAACATGATTTCTGTAAATGTAAAATAAACATAAAGAAAATAATGTGGAAAAAAAACATGAAAAAATGAGAGCATAAAGAAATAAAACCAGTACACACAGATGATATATGGCATGTAAGTACAAACTTTAAGTATGTTTATAAAAATTAGAAATATTTTATAAATACTGTATTTTGTAAATAATGTATTTTGAATAATTTAGAAGGATAAATTAAGACTTACAAATGATTTATAATGTTGCTAAATTCTGTACTTTTAAATTGAAAAATGTTTCCACAGAAATATTAAGCAGCTGTTTGCAACATCGATAATAAAAAAAGACATTGATTGTGCACTAAATCAGCATACTAGAATGATTTATGAACTTTTGAATGGTAGTAATTTTCCTCTAATTCTTCTTATTGAACCTGAATATTTTCCTTAATATTTGTTATTTATATATTTAAATATAATACTTATCATATTTCATGATTATTTATGTAGATGTTTTCCAATTGTTATCTATACTCAATTTAATTTATTTATTTTTGTTGACCATAAATTACAAAATGTGGTTCTCAACCAATTGAATGATTTTATATGATGTTTAAAGTTGGGCAACACTGAGTCCATTAAAAGCATATTAGAAAATGATTTTCTCTTATACTGACAGCCCTATTCTTTGTTTAGCCAATAAGAAGACTTGAATGTCTTTCTGGCTATCAATCATTTTATGCATTGTTGAAAGCAGGGAGCAGAGTGTGTGGATTATTCAAGTTTAATGCCATATGCGACTTCATTATAGCAGTTTATTCTCAGTATTTTGTCACTATTTTGAAAGTCTCAAATCAAGAATCAAGTCGCCCTGACCTCAAACTGGATAAAACACTTTTTAAAAAGCCTATATTTTAAGAAAGGAGTTGAAGACCTACAGAGTGACAGTGTGAAGACTTGACAGTGTGACAAAAAATGCCACACTGTGCTTAAATGTAGCAAGTACAAAACAATCTACACATGATGTGCCAATCAAAAACACAGGCTACAAATAGCACACTATTATAAAACTGCTCAATGAGTCACTGACTGCAGGGGAAAATGTGGGAGAGAGACGTGTGATCCATACAGAGGAGTAAAACGCTTCCAAATATAGAATGTAGGGTTGTGTAAGAGAGGAACACAATAATCCATTCATGACCTGTTGAATTGATGCTCCGTGTCATAATTAATTCTGTCATCAGCGTGACAAACTCTTCATCAGCTGTGATTAAATATAAAAAAACTTCCAGAGCAACAGAATATGACTCATCTCTCCAACTGACTCCCTGAAAGCGTGCAAGAATTAAAACTAAACTGTGCCGTTCTTTGATTGTTCAGATATTGTCTCCTATATGCACAGACAACCATACTGACACACAAACAACACAGCAGGTTCCAATTTTGTTTTTACTTAGTTGTTTGGTGACAGAAAGACAGAACACACTTCGAACAGTGTGTTCACACTGAGAACACACTTGCCAATGTTGAAATAATTATATATGATATATTTTCTAAAAAGTCCAATATTTTTTAAGGGATATTTAGAGTTGGGCGATACACTGTGCATTAAAAGTATTATTTTAGCAAAAGTACACTGTATTGCCAAAAGTTTTGGGATGTCTTGCCTTTACATGCACATGAACTTTAATGACACTCCATTCTTAATCCGTAAGGATCAATATGGAGTTGGCCCACACTTTGCAGCTATAACAGCTTCAACTCTACTGGGAAGGCTTCCCACAAGGTTTAAGAGTGTGTTTATGGGATTTTTTGACCATTGTTCCTGAAGTGTATTTGTGAGGTCAGGCACTGGTGTTGGACGAGAGAGCCTGGCTTGCAGTCTCTGCTCTAATTCATCCCAACGGTGTTCTATCAGGTTGAGGTTAGGACTCTGTGCAGTCCAGTTCCTCCACACCAAACTAACTCATCCATGTCTTCATGGACCTTGCTTTGAACACTGGTGTGCAGTCATGTTGGAACAGCCATCAGACAGATAGTGTGATTCATCTTTCAGACTGCTCTAGAGTCCAGAGTTGGTGTGCTTTACACCTACTATGCCGAGTCCGAGTCAAGACCGAGTCTTTGAAGGATCGAGTCCGAGTCAAGACAGAGTCCGTTGGTTTTTAAATACAGTCAAGTCCAAGTCAAGACCGAGTCTTCGAAGGGTCGTGTTCGAGTCGAGACCGAGTCCATTGATTTCCAAATACAGTCAAGTCAGAGTCAAGACCGAGTCTTTGAAGGGTCGAGTCTGAGTCAAGACCAAGTCTTTGAAGGGTTGAGACAGAGTCAGGACTGAGTCTTTGAAGGAACAAGTCAGAGTCAAGACCAAGTCTTTGAAGGAACAAGTCAGAGTCAAGACCAAGTCTTTGAAGGGTCGAGACCGAGTCAAGACCAAGTCTTTAAAGGGTCAAGACAGATTCAATACAGAGTCTTTGAAGGAACAATTCCGAGTCAAGACCAAGTCTTTTAAGGGTCGAGATCGAGTCAAGACCAAGTCTTTGAAGGAACAAGTCAGAGTCAAGACCAAGTCTTTGAAGGAACAAGTCAGAGTCAAGACCGAGTCTTTGAAGGAAAGAGACAGAGTCAAGACCGAGTCTTTGAAGCAACAAATCAGAGTAAAGAACAAGTCTTTGAATGGTCGAGACCGAGTCAAGACCGAGTCTTTGAAGGGTCGAGACTGAGTCAAGACCGATTCTTTGAAGGAACAAGTCTGAGTCAAGACTGAGTCTTTGACGGGTTGAGACTGAGTCAAGACCAAGTCTTTGAAGGGTCGAGAACGAGTAAAGACAGAGTCTTTGAAGGTTCGAGACAGAGTCAGGACTGAGTCTTTAAAGGAACAAGTCAGAGTCAAGACCAAGTCTTTGAAGGGTCGAGACCGAGTCAAGACCAAATCTTTGAAGGGTCGAGACAGAGTCAACACCGAGTCTTTGAAGGAACAATTCCGAGTCAAGACCAAGTCTTTGAAGGGTCGAGATCGAGTCAAGGCCGAGTCTTTAAAGGAACAAGTCAGAGTCAAGAACAAGTCTTTAAAGGGTCGAGACCAAGTCAAGACCGAGTCTTTGAAGGGTCGAGACCAAGTCTTTGAAGGGTCGAGACTGAGTCAAGACCGATTCTTTGAAGGAACAAGACCGAGTCAAGATCAAGTCTTTGAAGGGTCGAGACCGAGTCAAGACCGATTCTTTGAAGGAACAAGACCAAGTCTTTGAAGGAACAAGACCAAGTCAGGACCAAGTCTTTGAAGGGTCGAGATCGAGTCAAGACCGAGTCTTTGAAGGGTCGAGACTGAGTCAAGACCGAGTCCCTGAAGGAACAAGTTCGAGTCAAGACCGAGTCTTTGAAGGAACAAGTCCGAGTCAAGACCAAGTCTTTGAAGGGTCAAAATCGAGTTAAGACCGAGTCTTTAAAGGGTTGAGATTGAGTCAAGTCCGAGTCTTTGAAGGAAAAAGTCAGAGTCAAGACCAAATCTTTGAAGGGTCAAGATGAGTCAATACCGAGTCCTTGAAGGAACAAGTCCAAGACGAGTCCGAGAAATCAGACATCGGTCTTGAGACCGGTCTCGATTCCTAAACCAGACTCGAGAACTACATCACTACTTTACACCACTGCATCCAGCGCGTTGCATTGCACTTGGTGATGTATGGCATGGATGCAGCTGTTCAGCCATGGAAACCCATTCCATGAAGCTCTACGCACTGTTGTTGAGCTATTCTGAAGGCCACTCAAAGTTTGGAGGTCTGTAGATATTGACTCTGATACTGATATTGGGAACTTCTGTTCACTGTTCTCCTCAGCATGCACTAATCCCACTCTGTGATTTTACGTGGCCTATCACTTCGTGGCTGGGTTGTTATTGTTCACAATTGTTTTCACTTTGTTAAAATACCACTAACAATTGGCCGTGGAATATTTAGTAGTGAGGATATTTCACATGGACTTGCAGAGGTGGCACTGGCAACCTATCACAATATACCAATCTATCACGGTACCACACTTAAATTCACTGAGGTCCCGAGAGCTACTGACTAAAATGTTTGTAGAAGCAATCTGTATGGCAATGTGCTTGATTTTATACAACTGTGTCCATGGAATGATTGGAGCACCTGAATTCAATGATTTGGAGGGGTGTCCCAATACCTTTGGCAATATAGTGTGTATAGATGTCTGTTGGTCAAGGTGCGAATTCACATGACTGAATGTAATCGATTGCAAAAACTGTGCTGGGATTTTTTTTGTCCTTACTCAAAACATTCCTGGTTGTGTGGATTCTTATTGAAATTACTGGATTTCACCCTTGGAATTTTGCTGAACAATTGTGAGATTAAAGTCCCCACTATACTGACTGGCTGTAAACATATGAATTTGCATCTATAACCAGCAAATACTGCCGGCAAATGCAGAGTAGGTACGATTTTTTGAGTTTTTGGTTTTATAAAGGTTGTGAAGGCCTTTTCTCAATCTCTCTGAGAAATCAATGTCTTGTTATCTTGTAAAGGCCGTTATTGGCCCAGTTTTCTCTCAGAAAGTCCAGTGAGAGGCTGGTGACTGAGCTGGTGTCTTGGCAACAGTTATCTTGGGAGTATCAAATGCCACACAGGTGATAAACACAAAAACAAAGATAATATGCATCAAAACCATGAACCGTGAAAACAGAATGTTGTTGTTTTGTTTTTTAAATTAAAAAAAATACTCTTAGTACATTTATCATTACACCTAAAATATACTATTTGTTCTATGCATTCATAGATTTATGTTTTTTTTTTTATCAAACATGATGTGAAGAAACATGTGTGAAGACTGTGCTTGGTGAAAATCCTGAATCAAACCTTAATCCCTACAAACATAACATATGCTCAATAAAATATATATTCTAATGGAAAGTGGTCTTTGCTTTAGCTGAGTCATGTAAATTGATAATTAATTTGCATTAGCTCAGGTGCGCGTCTATTCTCCATTACAAACTGAAGATACCCTTCTTGTGCTGAATGCCTCAGGCTGTGTTGGGCTGAGATTTCAGCCAGCTATGGCATCACTGATCTAATTACACACTAATTAACATATTTGAAGCCATAGCAGTGTTAATGTGTTCAGTGTTTTGCCTAAACTTGTACACAGCATAAGGTTGTGAACTGAAATCTTGAAGCATTTATCAGTGCATGTGTTAATGCGTGTTCTGCATTTTAACACCAGCTTGAATGGGTTATAAAACTTTCAGCGTGACTGTTTAATCAACAACAGATGTTCAGTCTCCACTAAAATCAGCTATTCAGTGCATGCGGTGCATGATAAGAGACAGTAAAACAGCAGCCCAGTGATTCAAGAGCATATGTTCTGATAATGTATTTACATAGCCTTAGCAGCATTGCAGTGACACAACTTCAAGATAAGGCAAGCTGAGTTTTAGGTGTCATTGGTGTTGTTTTGTTTTGCTTTACTTTGTTGTTTTGCTTTGTTTTGTTATTTTGCTCTTTTGTTTTGCTTTACTTTGTTGTTTTTCTTTGTTTTGTTATTTTGCTGTTTTTTTGCTTTGTTGATTTGCTTTGTTTGGCTTTACTTTGTTGTTTTGCTTTGTTTGCTTTGTTGATTTGCTTTGTTTTGTTTTGCTTTGCTGTGTTGATTTGCTTTGTTTTGTTTTGCTTTACTTTGTTGTTTTGCTTTGTTTTGTTTGCTTTGTTGTTTTGTTATTTTACTGTTTTGTTTTGATTTACTTTGTTGCTTTGCTTTGTTATTTTACTGTTTTGTTCTGCTTTACTTTGTTTTGCTTTGTTGTTTTACTTTGTTTTGTTATTTTACGGTTTTGTTTTGATTTACTTTGTTTTGCTTTGTTTTTTTATTTTACTGTTTTGTTTTGCTTTACTTTGTCGTTTTTCTTTTTTATTTTACTGTTTTGTTTTGTTGTTTTGTTTTGTAAGGCAAGCTGAGTTGTAGGTGCCATTAGTGTTTTTTCATTGTTGTTTTGTTTTGCTTTGCTGTTGCTTTACTTTGCTTTGTTGTTTTGTTTTGCTTTGCTTTGTTTGATTCGCTTTGTTTTGTTTTTGTTTGTTTTTGACAGTCCAGACTTCATCAGCATGCACCGTATGAAACATTTCACTGTATGGAACATATTAGCTTTGACATTTTGTTTTGTGTTTCACGAGAAAAGGTCATTTGAGTTTGATTTTACATGAAAATCTGAGAGGGTTTGAATGGACATGACACTTCTGAACTTGAACACATTATGTGGTTTGACTTAACTGGGATGTGTGGGTTTACCTGGAGTGGAGGCTTCTGTTCGATCCACACTACAGGCAGTCGGGAGACGAAACTGGATCCCTGAAAAGAACAACAGTCATTAGTAGTGCTTGAATAAATCAAATTGTGTTTAGGTGCAGTCACTGCACCCTGTCTCCCAGCATTTCAGATTCATCAATAAAACATTTTAAACAGTGAAGAATAATATTCAATCTGACACCATTTGTTTTGGGTCTCCAGATATTTTCACTAGGATATTTTTCAGTATTTTCTTATTAATTTTAAAGTAAATGTTAAAAAAAAAAACAGAATTAAGCTATAATCAGTGGTGTCAGATTGTTTAAAATAAACAAAGATATGTACATTTAAAAAGTCACATGTACTTAAAACGACAAACGGGCCAGAACATTTAGTTATGAATAAAGAATTGGTATTTGATAGAATTTTTGGCCAACAAAAGTTTTGGTAACACTTTTTAACAGTGTTTTGCTAACAGGTTTTATGCATTTATAACAACTCTCATTAAGTGTCATTCGCTCAATTATGTCACTTTTAATGCAAATATGACATTGTCTGAGATGTCTATAACAACTTGACATAAACCAATAGATCATAACAGTGTCTTGGTAATGACAATTTGACATTACCAAGACAACATAAATTGTCATAAATATGTAATAAGCATGACATAGCAGATTAATTATAAAACATTTATATGTCATGGGTTAAAATTACATTAACCTGTCATGTGGTTGGCTTTGACATGAGGCCATTTAAACTGTGTCATGAATATTTTTTTGACCTCAAATACCGTGATTGTACAAATTGAATTTGTCATTAAAATGTCATTATAGCCTCATGACAGCCAATGAAAAAAAAAAAACATCTTCCTGACAGTTTAATGGAATGTTAATCCATAAAGCCAAGTGGTTTCTTAAGTTTAATACTTTGGAATGACACTTAATGGCGGTTGTCATAATCATGCATGAAACCTCCTTCATGACATGTGGCATGTCAGTCTTATGCACAGCCCTTCAAGTAAAGTGTTACCAAGGTTTTCTCGCCTTTTTAAGCAATTCTCAATGGTTTTCTTCCCAGAATCTCTCATGTAGCTATTAATTCAAATATTATACCCTTGTGAAAAAGAAGTATCACATTTTTTTTTTAAAGTGCCTATTATGGAATAGCGCAAACTAATGTTTTCACACACTTGCATAAATAAATGGAAAATGTATTACTTTGTAGTTTAAAATTATATTAAATGCCAATTACACAACAATCATACTTCTGTCTTTGAAATAAGGTTGTAAACTGAATGTACTGATATTTATGGTAAACGCAAATATACTTAACTAGTGTTAGAGATTATAAATAACGTATGTGCTATAGTTTGTTGGTCAACACATTAAAATGAATGTACTTCTTTAAAGCATGTCAAAAGATGAAATCACGATTTATTTTGTACACTAATTAAAACAAATTGAGGTAAATGATGACATCATCGTTTTTGGGTGAACTATCCCTTTAATTAAGAAACCCAATCGTGAAGGTTTATTATCTTTAAGTACACATACTGTAAGTGACCTTTTATTTTTATTTATTTATTTTATTTTAGATTATATTAAAACGTATTAAATACCTTAAAATATTTAAAAATAAAATTAAAGAAAGTACATTACAAAGGTACAATCAATATAATTAAGCACACTTTTTTTTCACAATGGTATTGTCTCATATGGCAATTAAAAAGATGCTTAGATCCAGTCGAAATAAATAGGATCATATTTCATCCATCATTGGTAGTTTGTGTGTGAATCAAGTGTGTATGGCTCTTGGTGATTTGCCAACTTGGCAAGAAAACCATTTAGAACCAAACCATTATTACAGTGTATACACTTTAAATACACAATTTTATTTTAATATATATTTTAGATTTTAAATAATACTTTAAAACTAAACAATGTCTGAAAAAAAAATAAACCAAAGGTAATGGAGGCAAAAATGCAAAAAAGAGACACAAAAAAGTATTTTAAACTAAAATTAAAAATGAACGATTTAATCAAATGTATGAACGAATATTATGGAAAAGAAGTTAACTAAAAAAAAACGAACAAACTAAATATTGTTCTTACAATACAAACTTTTGTAAGATTGTCAAGTCAATTTAGATTAAATTAAAATATAACAATAAAAAAGTAAAAAAAAAAAGATAATAATAATATAAACTATATGACTGCATTTATACAGATTAAAAACAACATTCTAACATATATCCAATTAAAATACACATGATTATTCACAGGAATTGGGTCAGTATCAGATTTCAGTTCCAGTGCCTCCACATAAAAGGGGTTAAAATTCACCGTGGTGCCAGTTCATTCACCGAAGATTCCAGTAAGAGCGTCGCTTGATCCTGTACGTTTCATCTGGGTCGTCCTTATCATGTATGCATGGGCTCTGACAGTGCTGAAGTGATATGCTTAGTAACTGTGTGATGACATGAACGAAGGATGGTATGAGACACAAGAAGAATAGGCCCACATGAAGACTAATGTTTCAGAACATGAAATTTAACTTAATTTAATTTCAAGTGCACCTACTGTAATTCTGCAAGCCTGGTTACAGTATGTGGCTATACGCAACTATATACTGGACGGAATGCAAAATGCAATTATATATTTGTATTTTCCATGCATAACGAAACTTTTTTACTGAATACGAACTGTAGACCGTATAAGTAGTAGGACATTATACTATTGTAAACATATTAGTTTACCATACACAAGAAATGTTCTTATTCTAAAATTTGATCTGGGGTGCATTTCCCGAAAGCATCGTTAGCCAGTGGTCGCAAGTTCCAACGAACATTCGCAAACAACATCGCAAAGTTGTGTGGTTCGAACGACAGCTCTCGACCTATGATTAGAGGCATCGTTTCTATATTGCAACACATTTGAAAGTAATAAATCCTTATCTTGGGCAAAATAAGCAAGCTGACATTCAGTACAACCATTGCCTTTTATTTAGAAAACAAATAAATGGAATTTATGTCTTAGTTTGTCAAAAGATTTGAAGTACCGTGTTTGAAGAGTGCACGCGTGTGAATGTGCTCTACTATGTAAGAACGAGCAAGATATTGCGTCTGGTAATAAAACAAAGTAACTGAGAACAATTAGAAATAGTCCTCAGATGACATGTTTGTAATTTATATTAAAAAAAATCTAACGTTAATTGAATCTCAAACAGTTTCATTAAAAGTAGTTATTACTCCACCACATGTGAAACCAACGTGGTTGAACGATACTTTGCGACAATGGGTTTTCGGAAAACAGTCGTGACTAGCTAGTTGATTTCTCCAACGATGCATCGTACTATGGTAGTGAAGCAGTGAACTAAGTTGTTGTTCGGGAAACGCACCCCTGATAAGCAAAGTCCAAAACTGATACAAAAGACAAAAATAAAAAAAAGCTTGTTTGACAAAATGTTACTTCGTGGTTCACAGTCTAACATCATGGCAACCCACAACTACTCTAAATCATGGTAAATTCCCTGTAACCCCGAGTCATAAGTGACTCTCTGTGGTCCACAAACGAAGTGCGTGAAAGACTTGAGTATCAATTGATTTCAATAGAGTTTGACACTACCATATTTCAAAGCTATTGACAACTGGGTCAAGCAGGGCGGGGCTGAGAGCCGTGGGAAAGGAATGATGCCGATTGTGCCATTGCTAATGTGAATGCCACACAAATATCAGGCATGCCATTTTATTTCTAATATAAATATATCAATTAAATATTTATATGTTACCCGATCAGTAATCACTACCGGTTGTCTCAATTCAAACAAGCCCAAACACACCACAACATGATGTTAAGATCTTGAGCAAATCCTCAGGGAGTGACATGATTTAATGCTTGGCTATAGGAATTCTGGGATTCGATCACATCACGATCATGGTGCAATGTTTTCCAATGGCATTTGAAAGTTCAACCAATGGAAACTAGTTCTCTGGCATAGTGGGTAGGGACGATGTGTTGAGACCATTCGAACACTGATTTACTGATGGAACATGTTTGGATTGGATCGACCGATCAGGGGTGCGTTTCCCGTACAACGACGTAACTCACTGCTTAACTATCGTAGTACGATGCATCATTGAAGAAATCAACTAGCTAGTTACGACTGTTTCCCAAAACCATATTGTCGCAAATTGGTGGTTGAACTATGTTGGAAAATGATGTCACACAGGCGGTCGAGTAATCATTTATTTTAATGAATCTGTTTGAGATCGAATCAATGCTAGATGTTTCGTAATAAATTACAGCGCTGGAAGATCATAACTCATCCACCAGGATCTTATTACTTATTTGTATTTTTTGTGGCATTTACACATTTAAGTAGTTGTTCTGATCATTAACACTCAGATCATTTGCCAGAAGTTTTTGACATTTGATAAAAAGGCTGCCTCGGTTTCGAACCCTGTAACTTTAATTACGGATAATCCCACTTTGTCAGCCATCTTGGATTATTTATTGCCTCCAATATAGACTTGTTTATGTATTTCAGTGATGCTTGTGTGGTGGATTAGACATATGGTGAATGAATGAATGAAGATGGCTTGGAAGATTTACATGGATGGAGTGAGGGATGAGCAGTTCTCTGTCATGTCTAGTCCATCAGAACCAGTGTTATTTCCACTTTCTCCCGTGGTGGTGGAGGATGTGTTCACACGCCTCATCTCTCAGTGGCGATCGGAAGTTAGAGTTGGCTCCTTTTTTTTTCAACATACATACATACATACATACATACAGTGGCAATGCCCCCATGAATGCAGATTGGATGTCAGTATGACTACGATCACTACAATCGATTAAAATCTTTCCAAACATGACGTCTTAATGAAAACTAACCAAAAATCTAACCAAAAACTATCCTTAATTTTGAATGTAAAATGAGTTGCGGCAGCATGCAGACAGAGGCAAGACAGCTTGCGTGCCTATTGGCTGTCTTGCGGCAACTGCAGCAACCTAGCGAGAGAGGCCCTTAGGTGACGGTCCTTCGCGCCCACCGCGTCGATTTCCTTGTTATTAACCGGCAGGTTGCACAGGGAAATAACCTGGGCCCTGAACAGGGTGTTGATGGATTTAGGCACATATCCGTGTCTTGGTTTCAGTATGAGTTGAGTCATTTGGCCCGTTTTGCGTTTAGAAGAGCGTAATGGATGGGAAATCCGTGTGCATATGGTGACGCAAAAGTGTATGAAGTTTGATGTAGTATGCACTCCAGGCGGCTAGGTGGCAATGTGAAGCACTGCCACACAACAACACCAAGTCCGTCCTTGGCCAGTCGCAGGTTTTGTAAATTCAGCTATGGCCGCCACATAAACTTTGAGCATGGATAGGGTTCTGCCTTAACCAGCAGCTCTTGAAGGAAGGAGAGACCTTCTGTAACCCTGCAGTCTAGAGATGAAAAGCCTCTGGCTTTGCACCAGCCAGCAAACACCGACCATTTCGAGGCATAGAGTCATCAAGTAGACGGCACCCTCATGTTGTCCGAGCGGACCAAGATGTAAAAGGCACCTCAGCGCGCTGTCAACTGCCATCATTTCTAGACAGTTTATGTCTAGGAGCTTCTCTTGTTCTGACCAATGACCGAAAAACGATCTAGTGGTCCTAGTGCACCACCTGCACAACTTGAGGAAATCCCCAGGTTTACACCTGACTGGTACCAGTCAATCGCTTCCCAAGGTTTCAGAGCTGTGACGCAATTTTTGATCTACCTTGAGGCGAAACAGACCGAAGGCCCAAACGCGAAGTGGTAGGCCTGCATAGGGCATGTGCAAAGCAGACCCAGCTGGTGTACTGATGATACTGAGGCGATGAGACCCAGTATTTTTCGAAACCTCTTGAGCGGGACTATAGTGCCGCAGCAAAAGGATTTCGTGATGTGCTGAACGTTCAGTCTGTGCTCTGGCAAAAGTAACGCTGTCATAGACAGTGAGTTCAATTCTGTGCCCAGAAAGGATATTTTCTGACTGGGAGACAGCGAAATTTTCACCCAATTGACTGTGAGACCTAGATTCTTGAGGTGCTCGAGTAATATGGTCCTGTGTTCTATGAGCTCTAAACGGGATCGAGCTAGAATCAGCCAATCGTCCAAGTTGTTCAAAACTTGCTTGCCCCGAAGTTTCAGGGGTGCGAGAGCCACATCCATGAACATTGTAAATGTATGGGGTGCAAGAGACTGGCTGAACGGTAGGACAGTGTATTGATATGCCTGGCCCTCGAAGGCAAATCTAAAGAATCACCAGTGACGTGATACTATTTGTATCTGGAAGCGTCCTTCAGATCTATCGACATAAACCAGTCCCCTTGGAACATCCGGTTGTGATTTGGTTATGAGCCTTCTGAACAGGCGTTTCATAAGTGCTCTGTTCAGCTGTCTTAGATCTAGAATTGGTCTGAGACCCCCCTTCTTTTTTCGGTACAGAAAATATCTGCTGTACAGGCCCCCTTCGCTTTGAGCTTGAGATAAAGGTTCTATTGCCCCTTTGCTCAATAGCGTTGCTATTTCGGCTTGAAGTAGATGGGCTACTTCGGTTTCCACCATGGATTCCACGGGGACGTTGAGCAGACTGTAGCGAATAGCCTCTTTTTATAGTGTTCAGCACTGAATCCGATAACCCCGAGAAGCTGTGCTCACGCGTTTGCATGAATAGCTAGAGGTAGAATGAAATCTGGGCTCTGGTCGCGACATTGTGGCAACAAGGGAGCTCTGGTGTGCTGCAATGTGTTTGAGTGACTGATTCATCTGGGTTGCCGTAGAAATGGTGTTTGTCTACAGTCAAGCAGGCCGTGGTACCGACTTGTTTAATGCAGAATACAATGGAACGCATTTCTTGGAACTGAACGAAATCTTTTGGTCAAAGTCTGGCCGCGGCAAGACTTGAACACTGTCGTTTTCCTAGGAGGCCTCTGGCTTGATCTAAATTTTTTGCCAGGGGCTGCGCAGAATGTGGTGGTGGTGGCCAGCAGAGCCAGAGAGTGTGGTCTCTGTTCCCGGGCCTAGTGGTGCTGTGGGGTGGTGGCAGGCGGCCTGCTGTGGAGCCAGTCTGGCAGATGGGCGCGTTGAGGAACACAGAGCACTCCAAGTCTGGCATCTCCAACAGCGCCAGCCATAGATGTCTCTCAGCAACGGTAAAAGAAGCCATGGTCCGCCCAATGGCCAGTGCAACAGATTTTGTAGCGTGAAGAGCCAGGTCGATGGCGTTTCGTAAATCCGGCACATTGATAGCTTCAAGCCTTCCTTGTCCAGCTTCCGGAAAACGGCCTGTAAGTAGACGCATCAGTTCCGACCCAATGCTGGCTTGCTTACCTGGCAATACACAGGCAGTGGGGGAGGACTACAGAGCTCAATCCTCACTGTCCGACGCCAGTAAAGTGGAGCTGGCCACTGAGGATACAGCTGGCTCGTCATCATCGATGACGAAGCGGCAGCAGACGGTGGCCGCTGTCCCTCGGTGAGCGATGCGAGCGAAGCTGGCGGGTGAACCGGCAAGCTTTCATGGGCTAGAGAAGGCTCAGGGACCCATTGAGTATCATGCTGTTTGCGGCACGGTACTGTAGTGTGTGGAATTGCAGACTCGGAGGAGGATGCCAGGTGAGTCCTCAGTGCCACCATAGGCAATAGCTCACAGTGATGGCAGCCAAACACTTATGCAGAGAGTAAAGACTATAGACACCAGATAGCGTAGCAGGAACGGTGAATGAAGGCGGTGAGGTGAAGGCCAGAGGTGAAGGCTGAAGAGATGAAAAATTAGATATATCAGCCCATCGAGCTATATTTATAGGTCTACGCCACACCCGCTTTGGCGGGAGGGTGATGCAGTGGGCACGAAGTACCCCGATTGGGTACCTTTGGTACCCGTAACCAAAGGGCCTCTCTCGGTAGGTTGCTGCAATTTCCGCAGGACAGCAAATAGGCATGTAAACCCATGTCTGCATGCTGCCGCAACGTGTTTTACATTAATTCAAAATTAAGGATAATTTTTGGCTTCAATATCTTGTGGAAAAGAGGTTTTCCATAGCGTACGATTTTACGTAGTATGAGAGAACCTCTCATAACAGAACTCACTTTTTTCAGTCTATACCATTTACATCATTATAAATGTATACCAATTCCTAGATAGAGCTACCCTATTCTTCTGCAATTATTGATTGAATTTTACAGCTATTATTTGGGGCAAACATTGTAAATCTTGAATTATTAGAATTATATTTGACAAAATTTTCCATTTAAATATAGTTTTAAAAAGGTTTAACCGTTTATTGTCAGCTAAATGTGCTAAACTAGTGGTTCCCAAACTTTTCAGAGTGGCGTAACCCCTGAGCTATTTAATACTCTGTGTACCCCCTCTCTTATACTTCAATCACACCTTATGGGTCAATATTTATCCCCTAATTTGTTTAAGTGGATAAATTTACCTTTATAAATACCTCTAAAAAATAATCTTTAAAATAAAAAAGTGATACTTTTCAGTCTTAATGAGCAAGTGGCTGTATTCATGAATGGGTCATTAAATCATTGATTCTCCCTATTCGTTTAAAGCTGTAGTTTGTTTAAGAAACACTGCCGTGTGTTGCAGTTCTGCCGTGGCTTTCGTTTTAATGTTATATTAAGGTGATGTAGAATTAAATGAACGGCCAAACTCAGCATTTTGTTTGTATACCCCCTTTGTCACCCTCTGTTTGGGAACCACTGAGCTCAATAATAATGTCAAGTTTTACTGAGGACCACTGAAGTTATATCACTAACTTATTAAAAAGTTTAATTGATATTACTATTGCTGTAATCATGCACGATCCCCTGTGAATTCAAATAAGAAATCATACACTGAAAAACAAAAATAATAAATTAATAATAATAATAAGGTATAAACACAGACAGAAACCATCATAAGAATACAATATAATAAACTGAAGTAATTTTAATTTTTTACTTTATGTAATAAATGTGAAAATGCAAATGTAAATATTTCCCTCAAATGGGTGCCAGGAAACACTTTATTTTACAGTGTCCCTATTGCACATATTATGTGTAATCTATTCACAATTACAAGCAACTAACCCTAAACCAAACCACTAACCCTAATTATATAGTAAGCACATGTTGTTGTTAATTACTTAGTGCATATTTGTATAATTACACTGTAACTAGGAAACCTTACCAAGGAACCAAGCGTAACCAAGGTTTTTGATAAAGAAAATAAATTTAGCTAGATAATGTGAAAATAGACAAAACAATGATGTGAAATGAAGTACAACAGGTATATTGTAAAAGAGCCCTTTCAGACCTACCGTACATTCTACGCCCCCCAGCTAAGCTACGGGCCCCTAAAATGAAAAAAAGGGGTGATAGCTTAGTAAGAAGGAAATTTAAAAGAAAAGAAAAAAACAACAACTGGCCAAATAATTCAACACTATAAAAGATAAACACTGCTTCTGAGTCATGCATTGTGTCATGCACTCTCTGTAATAATGATAGTATGTCTTCATCTTAATTAAACAAACAACAAACAAACAAACAAACAAATACAATTTGGCGAATTCACAAAGAATTCCGTGCATGTGCTGTTAAGTGTTTGGCCTCTAAACTAGGAAGGTAGAATATTGAATTTGGTAAAGTATTAAGTAAAACCTAATTATACTTATTAACTCATTTATTGCTTATTATGAATTTTTAGCATAAACCAATAAATAGCAAAATAAGCCTGTGAAAGTTGTGCAGGCATAATTTTGCCAAATTTGTCTTAATACATCCCAATTTAAAGTAAAATTAATGAAGCGAAGGTTTTATTTTTTCTTTATTATCAATTTATAATGTATTACTTAGTTGCTTTAAGAGATATGCAAATGTATTTGTTGATCGAATGCCACTATTAATATGTGATTAATATGTAAATGATTACATAATTTTCATAATATTTCAATTTGGCAAATCAAGAAACTGTTAGATCTTGAATGCCTGTTATCATGCATCTAGCAAATCACTTTAGTTCTGTGAAATTCTGCCTGAACATAAACAACAAATTTAACAAGAAAAAACAAACAAACAAATAAAACAATTACTATTACAATTATAACAGAAATAAACAGAAAAACACTGAAAATTGTGGGTGCATTGGGCAATTTTTTGTCTCTTTTTCTTACTGACAAAGACACAATGCTTTATCTAAATATTGTATCATAACTTCCATTCTCTCAGTAACTGGAATAGTTTTATTGCCATAGCCTGTCCCCTCATAAACTTCCGAAATTACTTATTTAAATTAGTTAGAATTTTTCCGGGAAGCGATATAGCTCCATCGATCATACTGAAATAAGACAAACTAAATTTTAGAGTCAGCATTCACAATTAAAACTCAATTATGATCAATAAAAAATAGTTTCTACAACAATTAAAATTAATAAAGTCAGAATTTCACAGGATTTCAAAGAAAAAATCTCCGCACTGCACTAATCTCCCCACTGCACTAAGCCAAACTGGGGTCGATGTCCTTGTGAATTTAGCTCTTGGTGTCCAAATAGCATTGTGAGATCAGAAAAACTCAGCAGGTAACTTATGTAACCTGGTTCCCTTTTACCCCTTTTCCACTGAAAAAAGAACTGGTTCGGAACTGGTGCTGGTTCAAAGTTGGTTCGGAGCTGGTTCAACTTGCGAACCCGTTCAGAA
>JAOTRC010000010.1:14751127-14761759 GCA_027497675.1 Cyprinella lutrensis | reverse complement strand
TATAGTGACGCTTTTGACATTTCGTCAGAATATCAGGACGTCAAAATTTACAGTGAGGGTTTAAACTTTTATTTTGACATCATGATTAACATAGTTTGCATATTTAGAAACATATTTATTCAAACGCATTCTCATCCTAGGGCGTCATATAGTGACGCTTTTGTCATTTCATCAGAATATCAGGATGTCAAAATTTACAATGAGGGTTTAAACTTTTATTTTGAAATCATGATTAACTTATAGTTCGCATATTTAGAAACATATTTCTTCTAACGCATTCTCATCCTAGGGCGTCATATAGTGACGCTTTTGACATTTCGTCAGAATATCAGGACGTCAAAATTTACAGTGAGGGTTTAAACTTTTATTTTGAAATCATGATTAACCTATAGTTCGCATATTTAGAAACATATTTATTCTAACGAATTCTCATCCTAGGGCATCATATAGTAACGCTTTTGACATTTCGTCTAAATCCAATGCACATGGCACCCTTTAGCATCAATATAACACCCACAGAGCTTTGTTCGGTTATGGGTAGAGTTAGGGTTAGACCACTAGGTGGTGCCCTCTGGCCCATATATATCTACATCTCATATTGGCGCTAAAGGGTGCCATGTGCGTTGGATGTTTACGCATTGTCAAAGCGTCAGTGTATGACGCCTTGGGATGAGGCCGGGTTGTGTATTCTCCTGTGTTGGCGAAAATTTAGTACTGATGAATTGTCGCACATCACGTTCCTAGATGAATGTTATAAGCAACCCGAACTCCTAGCATATGCGGAGATGGAGTTTGAGATGCATGTGAATGATAACAGTTCACGTGGAGCAGCGTTTACTGTGAACTGAGGCGCTCTATGACTCAAATAAGTAACCTACATGGATTTATTAATACTTATTTTAATCATGGAATCGTGACAGCCCTAATTTAAATGTACATAGTAGTACTTAATATAAAGTGGGTTCCATCATCCATACCGGAGTTCTTATGTAACAACTTGTTAGCAACCACATCGTTATTCCAAAGTTCACGTTAGAGGTGTGAGTGTGTGTAAGGTATGGTATACTGTAGAACAAAGTGGTTGGTGCTAATGTTAACCACATATGTGATTGTATACTCAGAAATGGAAAACTACCATTCTAAAGGTCCATCTTTATCCTTCAACTATGTTCATAACCTCTTTTGGTCAGATTGAGTGGTGAGATCATTCACCACTGTCACACATGAACTGCTTGGACAATGGACAACACACTGACAGTGACAGTCGGACAAATTGTGACATTCCCTAAAACGCTTATAACATTCATTAATCATTTCCGTGATGATGTAAACTGATTTTATGATCTGGAACAGCCAATGCTTCCATCTAGAATGGCTACAAAATCCCCGTTTCGCCAAAACGGCACTTTCGGCAAGCTCTTCTCCGGGCGCAGGGTTTCCCCCGGGTGTATAGGGTTGATTCGGAAACAAAGTCAATGCTTGGTCCGGTGATGAAAATGATCAGAATGATAGAGATAAGTAGGACATTGGTCCACTTGTGTACTTTCTGCACCAGAGTTCAAGGCTGGCACTTCTTTGACCTTCCGCTCGACTGCAGTTCTTCTTCTTCCTCCCAGTGTCTAACGTGGATCTTCCCAGCGGCTTGGTCAACGGTGGGCCGGTGTTGGGTCTATCAGGACTGGCAGGGCTGGTTGGGCTGTTGGTGGCCGAGGTTCCTTCAGGAGTTCCCTCTGTGATCTCGATGCGTGGGGGCTCCATCAGGTCAAAAATATTGAAGGCAGCCGGTTCGGGCTGACACATGACTGAAGCGTCTGCAGTGTTTTGTCTCACCAGACCGTTAGCACCAGTCTGGACGCCAATGGACACCCTCTCGCTCGACTGAGCGGAACTGGTGCTGGTGGCAGCCTCCCGGCACATCGTCCACATGTTGTAGCACTGTGTGAAATTAAAGAAGTTGCTGTTGAAAGTCTTGAGCTCCCCGCAGACGTCCCTGCGCAGCTCCGCTAGCTCGTAGCGCATTGCCGATATCTCCTCTTTCCACTGCATGTTGAAGGCAGCCACCATATTTGCCGACTCCTTGAAAGCCTGAATAGCCTGTGGGACGGGGGGATCTGGCGGAGGCTGGGACGGGGGCGGACATGGGACTCGGTAGCCGTGCGAGGAGGTCGGTGGAACAGAGATAGCCGTGACCGTGGAACTGGTGCTGTGTTGACTACGTCCAGCGTTTTCTCTTTCAAACCTCTCGATTTCTTGATATGCCGAGGAGCTGGCGCCATCATCGTCCTCAATATCCTCATTTAGCAATGAGATGCCCTCCATTGCATCATACCCCTCTGGAAGACAAATTTGAATATATAGAAATTCAGAGGGATGAACAGCTGTGGAATTTGGCGAAGCCTCTCACTTTATCTAACGTCAACACTTGTTTTATGTCTCACATTAGCGGTCTCTGAGTAAAGGCCATGTACAAACCATTCTCAACTGCATAGGTTTCATTTTTTAAGATTTTGATTTCATCAGAAAAAAGTTTTTGGGAAGTCTGTTTTGGTGTTGGTGTTTTACGAACAGCTTGGGTCAGCGCAAACCCTCTTTTGCGTTAAAAAAACTGCTGTCAGGATTTACTTAAGACACTAAAGGCGTGGTCATTTTTGCGACTGACCTTATTTCATATTATCCATTTGTAGGAGTTTCCCTTCCATGAGCAAAATTTATGGGAGGCGTCTATTAAAATGAATAATGCAAGGGGATTTAATAAGATTTGTGCTCGTCCAGCCAGTTCTCATACTTAGAATGCTATATGACAAAATGGCGCTATACTACGCACATGGCACCCTTTATCGTTGATATAAGACGCAAACCCAAGTCGTCATAAATCATTTAGTGTAATATCAGACTACGCTACCCTACCCCACACCTAAACCTACCCATCACAGTGCGTGTTATATTAACGATAACGGGTGCCATGTGAGTAGTATAACGCCGTTTTGTCATATCGCGTTCTACATGACGCTAAAGGATGAGAATGCGTTGGCTCGTCAATGTACTTGTGTTAACTCCATTATTTACCGCCCCCAAAAAGCACATCTTAAACCACACACTACCTGGTAGATTGCGTTGGTCTTTATGGAAATGATCCGGCTCTCTGTGTTCTTTAATTTGCACGTCTTCAGTCAACACATTCCTACGCTATCTCACGACCAATTGGTACGAATTCGTACAAGTGATTCAAAAGTGGCTAATTCATACTAATTCATACGACCTCATTCGTACGATTTGTCCAAACCCACGTGATGGTTATGTTTAGGGATGGGGTCATACGAATTGTTACGAATTAGCCACCTCGTAAAATCCGTACGAATTCCCGTGAGATCGGGTTGCACATTCTCATCCCAAGACGTCATTTAACTGACGCTTTTCAACATCCAACGTTTTAGGGTACCCTTTAACGTCAGTTAGATGACGCTATTCTAGGGCGTCATCTAAGTGACGCTTTAACTTTAGCGTCAGTTAGATGACACGGGTAGGTTTAGGTCTGGGGTAGGGTTAGGATTAGATAGCGTCATCTAACTGACCTTAAAGGGTACCCTCAAAGTTTGATCTAATCGGACAAACAGGATTGCGAAAAGCTACAAAATTGTTTGATTTATTCAGGTAGTTCACTCACATACTAAATTGTTTGCAGTGGTTCGTCACACTAAAATAGAAATGGGATATTTCATGTGTCAAACTGGAGGGTCCAAAAACAAGTGTAGCTCCAAAACACCTGTTTCTAGTAATCCTGATTTATATTTTTTACTTGATTAAATGGTTCAGCTGTGTTTAATTAGAGTTGGAGGTAAACTCTGTAGGACAGTTGCCCTCCAGGAATTTGACACCCCTGGGATATTTTATAAGACGGTAAACAAAAAGAGCGCTGGATAAGGTTGATATTTCTCTATAATACTTTGTAGGAAGCAAAACATCTTCTATATTTCAAATGTCTTCTATTGTCCAACAAAGCAACACTTTCCCAGCTAACAATTTCACGCTCTGGGAACGTTAGTTTTGGGTTCCAGAATGTTCCCCATTGGTTACCCAGGAAAGTTTTCTTAACATTAATAGAACATTCCCTTATGGTTCGGGGAACATTCTGGAATCTTTATGGGTACGCTCCTTTTAGGTTATAAAAATAGAACGTAAATATAACCTTCAGGGAATATTCTTATTTGGTTCCCAAAAATGACCAAATGGGAACAATACGGGAACGTTAGGGAAACGTTCTGTGTTTGCTGGGTTATTGCGCATGCAGCTTGTGATAGACATTTATATCCAAACTGTTGGCACACGTTTTTGATAGTGTACTGTATTGACGAAAAGCTGGAATCGCCTCTGGTTTAATGAAAGTGTTCATTTGAAAACCAAAAACTGAATATTTTTTGCAGTCGAGCACATGGTGTTGTCAGGGTCTTTCACTTTTTTTACTCACATACATTTAGCCTTCAGATGTGTGTTTACACTGCCTTCTCACTCGCGTCAGAACATCTCATCTGTTCAGCCTTTCCATCTCTTCACCGCGTACCATTAAAAAACAATATTTCAACGCTATCAACCAGCTTTTATCCATTTAACAAATCACAGAGCATTGTGGCAAATGTGGAGGATTTTAGTGCTTTTTGTTTTGTGCAACAGAAAAGATGAAAAGGCAATAAAATGTCACGCAATCATTCAGGCAAGGAGATATGAACCCTATTGAATATGTTTAAAAGCTCATCTATCGAGCTGATTGGACCATGTGGAGATTATAGGGGCGATATTTAGAAGAAGTACAATCCAATAGCATTGTCTTTGTGAGGGCTGCACCAGGCAGAGGCTGCAATCCCACTGTCCATCACAGCTGAAATCTTCCACACCAGCTCTTACTTCCAACCACATTTTGCTGGCCATGTTTGATCTTCAAGGATGCCAAGGTTGGTATAAAAATGGAGAAAAATGTTAAAAGTGACTCAACCATTTAAAAAAAAACATTCTAAGAAATCCTATCCATCCACTGTCATAAAAAACAGCAAAATTTAAAACTAATTGCTTTTCCCATTCAGTCATTAACATGAATGTTCCGAGTTCAATTTAAAGGTCTAGTTCACTTTGAAATTAGTGTGTTTTAGCTTACCTCAAGGGCATCCAAGATGTAGGTGTCTTTTTTTCCACAGTATTTTCTATTTTGATATTTTTAGGTCAAACCATTCTTGTCTGCCAGTCATATAATGAAACATGATTTAATGACTCGTAAATGTAAGTACATATTGATGGCCTAAGACACGAAACGAGTGGTTTGTGTGAGAAAACAAACAGTATTTATATTGTTTTTACATCTTGTAATCACAGTCACGTCCATTATACTCTGAGGGATCTTCTGTGAAGATCTAAATATATTTAGATATAGGTACAGGAAATCTGAATGGAAGACGATTTCGATATTTAGATCTTCACAGTGAAAGGTAAAACTTCCAAAATCTCTGTGTAAACAATGAGTGATGTACACGCACGAAAGATCACTTCTTGGGCTTTGCGGTGCATGTGCAGACAAAAGCGCCCGCTCCCTCAGAGTATAATGGACGTGACTGTGATTACACGAGGTAAAAAAGGATATAAATACTGTTCGTTTTCTCACACAAACCGTTCGTTTCGTGTCTTAGGCCCTCAATGTGTACTTACATTTACGAGTCATTAGATAATTTGGACTTCTCTGTGCATGCTCTTTGAGGAAGAGCCCAGACCTCCATTATATGACTGACAGACAAGAACGGTTTGACCTAAAAATGTCAAAATCAAAAATACTCTGGAAACAAAGACACCTACATCTTGGATGCCCTTGATGCAAGCTAAAACATATCAAAAATTAATTTCAAAGTGAACTATCCCTTTAACCAGCCGCCTTTGGCATTTCTTGTCTTCATCAGGACATGAATACTTTTTAACCTCCAATATAACATGATATGTAACTTATTGGCTAAAGATCTAATAGGTACACCAAAGTTGTTTTCATTTTTGATTAAGATCTTGGAGAGAATGGATGAGAGTGAGGAAGACTTGCAGACCTTTATTAATCTTGTGATGTCACTGTGACGTGAAATTAACACAAATAATCCTCTGTAGCCTCTTGCCTCCAAGTACAACCAGTGGCATTCCCAAGAGATTAATACAGCATTAAGTGTAAATGACTTAAAACCAATCCACTTACAAGGACACATGCTAAAATCCTGATGTTAAGTGTGCCAAACTCAGTTCTACAGTAGAGAAAATCACCAGCGAACGAGATCAAGGAAGTTATGCCCATTTTAAATGTCCTCTTTAATCACATGCATATTATTGTCTGAGACTTTAGAGCAAGTTTAGGTTTAGGTAATGGTGATAATAAATTATGGTGTGGATTACCAAAAACGGATTGGGATATTCATTGTCAGATGGTTTCACGCCTCCTCCACTGATACCTATTTTATGTACTTTTCTTACTTCTAAAACTTTTTTAAACCTGAGACTTGTTTTATACACATTGATATGGAATCTGTGTCAGTATGCCATTGTAATTAGGTTGCAGGGGAAAACACTAATCCATGCGGTGCAGGAGGCCGGCTTCAGAAATCCCCACCAGAACAGAACATGGTCACAAGCTAATTGGATGGTCAATGTACTTAGTGTGGAGACTACATATTTAGACTTAAAATGTTAGCGTTATAACTGAACTTTATCTATTTTCAGATCTTGCATATGGGGAAATGACAACAAAGTAAGACTGAACACAAAAAAAATCCTGATAACTACGTTTTTTTATTACAAGTTTCAATGTTCCATTATCGATAAATGGTTTGTGGCAATATAACATGGTTGCTGAGTTTCTTTTTTTCTTTTTACAAAACCCAAGAAAGAAATTTGATCTACAGCTGAAAGCGTTCACATTGAATTTACATTTGAACAATGATAACCGCCATACAATAAGACAACCAAGACAGGGTGCAACATAATGCAACCCCAAAACCACATCGATAAAAAGGGCACAATCAATTCAAATTCAACACATGGGCCTTAGAAGTGTTTTCACATCTAGACTGATTTAGCTTTTTTTCCTCGTCCTCCTTTCTTAGCAATAAAAAAAAAAACATTTTACTGAAGCAGCACTAACAAGAAGGTGTTAATCATTACCAACATAAAAATCCAAGATTGTGCAGTTTATCCTATAATTTGAAATAAAAAATACAATGCCATAACTTTGCGAGCTGGTCACTTGTCAACAAAAAGCCACGCCTCAATCGGATGATGAATATTTGGGGATATCCACTAGGCCACACCCCCTGGTCCAATGGCATAGTTGAAACCAATGCAAAACAGCCCACCATGGGCACCAGATGAATCCATTCCACATGATTCTGGAAGTAGAAGCTTTCTCTTTTCTTCCCGATGCTGGAATGGACAAGGGTTGTGGTCCAGACGCATAGGTGTTGCTAGAGGGTCGGCTCATCCCATCTGACAGTGATGCAGCTTTAGATTTTTTTTTTTTACATTTTGGTTACAAAGTTATGCTGCTAAAAAAAGTGAATGAAAAGAAGGCAATGCAGGGAAGGGAGTGTGCACAGTGCATGATGACAGCTTGTGTCTTCATGAGGCCGCCTGCTTCTCCTGTTCAATGGCTGTGGACAAAGAAGTAAAGTCACATTTAAATTCACGTACTCTTTTTGAATTTTTGCAAACAAATTGTGCTTCTAAATCTCATTTGATAACATTCTGTGTGAAGATTAACTAATTATAACCTAAGGACACAGATAGACGTTTCCAAGCACAGCTTACTATAGTTATGTAATGCCTCGATGTTAAAAAAAGGACAATTTTATGCTGAAATTCGTACTTTCTTTAGATGGCAGTGGGTTTTTCTCCTGCGTTTCAGTCTTCTTCAGCTTGGTTTTGTCAAAGCTGGTGACCTCTTCCAGGTTTGGTTTATCAGACATGATTGCTTGAGGAACAAAAGAGAATAAAAAATATTTATTTTATTCGCTTTCTTGTCTGCAAACGAACTTAAGTCATTAGGAGAGAGCGAGGGTTGCTTAGCTAAAACACCGAGGCAATTATGAAGGTCTCGCAATCTATAGTTCATTTGGAGACAATTTGCATCACATCCCGTTGATGTCAATGACAGTGCCACACAGCACTGAACAAAACCGCACCCTTTTTGAATGGCGTCTGATCTGAGACAGCACAAATGAATATTTACATAACAATAGCAGTTCCCACGCTGGGATTACAAGACAGCCGCAAATATGATGATTCAATACGATAGTGGACCGTTTTGCATTTAGCCTATCTTTTCTTTTTTTTTTTTTTGTACTGTTTTGCGTCAGTAAAATTCTGACAGAATTTTGGGGGTTCTTTCGTGAGCATGGTCGCACAGATAATTTCGATTGGATTTCACAGAATGTGACATTCAGGAAAAACCACCGCCCTATGCCGCTTTATCAGCCAGCACACAATTCTGCCGTTTCTTTTAACGCCCTGTTAACCAATCTCACGTTATAACACATTAACCTACTCTGCCTTTGATACGGGAGCAAATGTATAAACTGACGTAATGAGTCGCATCCTTATTATTGCATTTGATTTGCAGCACAAAGAGGCTTAACAAAAGGAAATAGGTTAACCGCCTTGATCGCCTGGAGTAGCCTAATCGACTTAAATTCAACATTTGCGTATTTGTTATAGCTAGGCTACTATTTAGAATGTTCTAAAGATGCTTTGAACACAGCACGTCTTGCAAATACAAAGACACAACGTGATATGTTTTCCAGAATTATTTGAAAAAGGACAGATGTCACGTCCAAAAAAATAGGCTAACGTTACTGATAACGGTTTACAATAGTTAACAAGGTGCCAATATAATTATTTTATATGCGTAGCATTATATCTAAAATACATACCTTCGTAGACGGATTTGAGTTAGAAGTCTTTTGCTGAATAACGTTACAGTTACTGTGGCGCGCCAATGCGCAAGCATGAACTATATAGAGGGAGATATGCAAATCAAAAGCTGACGTCAGTTCTACTGGAAAACAGAACAAGGGTTCAGGGCAGGTAATATGAATGTAACATTATCATATCTAAATTGTTGGTTTTAATCGCATATACTCACAAACTGTATTTTTATGACAAAGAAATCAATACTTCGTTGTATTATGTGTTTCTTTTATTTGACATTTTACATTTAATATGATTTTAGCAATTGCGTGCCAAGACGCCACCTGGTGGATATGTTAGACTGTTACATTTCATTTGATGCTCAACAGTTTTGATTAGCAGGGGATAAAATAACAACTTAGATAGCTTACGTGTTATTTATTTATTTTGTTTTGTGTTTTTTTTAGTTCATTTATTTATTTTAAAAGAAAGAAAATCATCTACAAATCATCTACAAATGATAAATTAAAATACATTTACTGTGAATATATATCCCATACGCAATATAATTATTGCATATCTCCAACCCCCCACCGTTTGTACCTTTTTCTTTTTTCAATATTTTTAGTTGTATACTTTCGCAATAATTTTTGGGTTCTTTTATGTCTTAGTGTAGGGGGCTTTTACTTTGGTAATGATCCGGAAGTAATCGTGAATACATGTGTGTTCATGCATGTGTTTAGAGGTTCTCACGTGTAGAGTGATGTGGTTTTGATGCTTAATGGTTCATCTATAACGTATTATTTCAAAAAACATGAAGTTTGCATACAAGGTATGACCGACGCTATTTTATTCGTGATGTTCTTTTTGTGAATAATTGTATTGCTTTCCCTTATATAAGTTATTTGTTTGTGAGATCTTGCCTGCTCGTATACGATTTTGTTGATTCAATATATGTGTGTGTATATATATATATATATATGTGTGTGTGTGTGTGTGTGTGTGTGTGTAGAGATAGAGATAAAAAGAGAGAGAATAAAGAGGATTTCTTTTATAAAATTTTAATATTTTTTTTAGTATTTCTTAGTATTATGATAAGAAAAAATTAGTTTGTTAAAGCTTAGTTTTTTTAGTATTTCTTTCTTTTAGTATTTCTTTTATAGAATTTTAAGATTTTTTAATTTTAATTTTCTGTTTTATATATTTTATTAGTCTTTTTTTCCTTCATTTTTTTCAGCACTATATATATAAATATAAAAAACATTGCTGAGTGGCTGAGTTTTCTCTCAAAGCAGAAAATGTCAAAATCAGTAGCGTAATTTCTCTGTGCTTAAAGGTTTGCAGAAGCAGACGCGTGAAGTTCTTTCTCATACAAAAGCGTCCATAGCTTGTTATTGTTGTCTGTAATGTCTTTTGATGGATCTCAGTTGTATTACTCACCGTAGCAACCGCAGATGAGTCAGCAGAGGCTGAAGGTTCACAGCTGCACTCTGACATCTGAAGCTTCAGCGTTGTGCTAGTCTGATGAACAGTTGTCGTCTGGTTCTTAGTTATTGTGGTAAGAAAGTGCGCGTTTGAAAATGGGCCTCATCATCATCTGCCATTTCCACAAACATGTGCATGATTCCGGTCGTGTTCAGATTAGGGCTGCACGATATTGGTAAAAAATGGCATTGCGATATTTTATATTTCCACGATATATATTGCGATATTAGA
>JAOTRC010000010.1:14658581-14672074 GCA_027497675.1 Cyprinella lutrensis | reverse complement strand
TTGAAAAAAGGAATCCTTTTTCTCTTATGATGAGGATGATGATGATGGTGATGATTTCACTGTTTAATTTTTGTTCATTTCTGCATCATTGCCATCACTGATGGACGGAACCTGAGATGGCCGCATTAGGATGCCCGTAATTTCCCTTTGGGAAACACATTAGTGCACTTAGGAGAGATGCTAATCGCTAGGTTGTTAACAATTACAACATGTTTTTTTCTTGACAACCTTATTGTCTGATCTAATTTTAAGATCTGATCTAATTTTAAGAATTTTAAAAGAGAACATAGTTGATAGCAGTGTCTGGTGCTAATATGAGACCGGGCTAGCTTAGCATTGAACTTCGGTACTCTCTTCAATTATACTGCCAAATATGATCGAGCCTGGCCTCTAGCAAACATTTACTAGTACTTATGTTTAACGTAGGTGTTTTTTTCCCCTTCATTTGGTGTGCAACGTATGTAATGTAAATATTGTATGATGTTTTATTAAACGTACAGTCTGTAACAATGACAGCTAGTGGTCGAAATTGGTACTGCAGTCCAAATTCAAAATGTTCCTCCGCCCCCCTCCTCCTTACGCGGGTTGCCAGTTTAAGGACACCCAACCGAAACGAGCACAATTGACAATGAAGCAGAGGAGACTTACACTTGATGAGTTGATTTATCCGCGTTTTAATATGTTCTCGTTCGTAGAGATTTTTAGATAGATACCGAGGCTTTTTTGGTTGGGTAGAATCCGCAATCTCAGACCAATTTGTTTTCTGGCACAATTTGCTGCGTTTCCTGCCAACTGGCAACCTGTGGTTTCGAAATGCTATGGGTAATGGGTAAATGGGTAAACTGACAGTGGGCGGAATCACACGGACCAAAACATAAACATTCCAACACGGAACACACATTTCAAAGTAAAATAACTGGCTGTAGAAGTGTTTTTTCAGAGAAAAGAGTAAGTAAACTCAGCACGTTTTTTATGCTTTAGTAGAGTGGAAAAGTTACAAAAAGCAACTTTAACAAAGTTCAGGAGGAGCACGTTCAGATAATTTACGCAATCAGCATGAAAGTATGCTCTGTCCCATGACAGTTTTCCAGCAAACATGAGATAAAAAATGCATTTGCTGACAACACTACCAGGGCACTACCATTCTTAGGATGGTGCCACTAGAGCAACTCTACAGTAGCTCATGTTTTGCAAAGGCACCTGTTGAAATCACTGGCGTGCCTATTATTCTTCTTCCGCTTCTTTTTGCGCTCTGGAAGTCTATGACAGCCCTTAGTGTCGCTTGCTGGAAAGTTATGAAATTTGGCACAGTGATAGAGGACAGCCTTTACAGTAGCAAATTTGGAGTCTTTAACACAATCCTTCAAGCACCACCAACTGTCCAAAGTTTCACTCATGTTTATGCTAATAAGCTTTGAACTGTAAGAGCCACTAGTAGGAATATTTTTTTCCTCTGATTCCTTGACTCAAGCCGATTCGATTGCGACCTACGACGTCATTTTCAGTCATGAAAATGTATCCGCCATTTTGAATTGTATGAAAAACCAACTTGTTCTAACTCGTTCAAGACAGTTGCTCCGCTTTTCACAAAAATTTTACCAGATCGTCTTCAGACCATGCCAACAAAAAGTTATGGAATTTAAGTCGATTTGTCAAACTGTTCTCAAATCTCAAATTTATTACTTGAACGAAGTAAATATACATTAATGAGCACATATATTTTTGAAAGAACTAAGTGTTTTTAGCTAAGAATAAACTAAAAGAGTTACACAGTGAAGCTTTATTTTTTTTAAATCATTAATTACAATGGTGTACCGTCGATAAATACCGAAATCGTTAAACTATTGCCCAGCACTACTTTATTTTAAAGTACCTTAATATGAGTATACAATTGTAATTATGTAATTATGCTGAGTTGTTATATAATCAGGGTTAGGGTTTAGTTTAGGGTTACTTGGAAGTAATTATGCATAATTTACTTACTCTAGTAAGTCCAAGTAAGCTGTGTAACATGGACACTGTAAAATAAAGGCTGAATCCGAAATCCCCAAAAAATGTCAATCACTATTCCCTATGTTAGTCCAATAATACTGTTTACTTGAAAAAGTGAATTAAAACAAATGAGCGAATTTGGAAAGTTATTGAGTGTACAGTGTTTGAGGGGACATCCATTTGTAGTGGTGCCCAAAACCATAGTGAACTTAATTGAGTTCACTCATTAAATCTCACATTGCTCTGCTATAAAGAGTGCAATCAATTAAGTCCATTACGGTTTTGGGCACCACTAACAAATGTCTGTCACCCTCAAAAATTGCCCTATTTGAGGATATATGGGGCAATTTCGGATGTGTTACCCAATTTAATTTCAGGGTTTTTTTTTTCATGACTGTGGCATAGATGTAGCATTCATTATGTAATGAATTGTGAATTGAATGAAGGATATTGGACACAATATATGCCTCTTATGTTGTCTGTTGGGTCTCGTGAGTTCATGTTCTTGGTTTTCTTCATTACTATGGCAACCAATGTAGATATACTGGATATTGACTACAGTCTTAACAAATGGACTTGACTCATCACTTACGAAATCACAGTGCGGACAACCAGTCCTTTAGATTAAATTAGAAAAACAAAGTGGAATTGGATGAACAAAGCGCTCAGTACAATCCACTTCAAACACAAAGCAAAGTAACTTTGAAGCCAAATGACAGGCAACTAAAAGAGATTTCATAGAAATAGACAGGAAGCCCATTCAAATCAAAGGTGAGAGGTTTAAAAGATTAATTAAGGCCAATGGAATCCAACAATACCATCCATTTCAGGAGATCATGAATATTTTAAGCCCAAGTTGTAAAAAAGATACTCTACTGCAGTGAGATTCACAAAGGGGATTTGGACTTTGGTGGGTATGAACGCTTACATGAGCCTTTGACCATTTCTCAAGGGTCTGATGGCCTATGCAGGTGGAGAATATCTAAATGACATATTGCTTACTATCCAATAAAGCCATGTGAGAAGGGTTGTCACATTCGTAAATGGCAAGGAAACAGCAACTTAGTGGATGTTGTAGGTCACATGATATTCCAAAATGGTGGATTTTGTGTGAAGGATTGTATTATAACACATACTACATGGTATTCAAAAGTAATTCATCAAAAAAATAAAAAATAAAGTGATGTAGAACTTATACAAAATTAGCTTAGGCAATGTTTTTGGGAATTAATATTTGGAAAGTTGTTCGGAATCACTAACAAAACCTATAAAATGACATTGAATTCAGCTCTAAGTTTCATGCCTCCAAAATTTGGTATGTTTAACTATGTCACACATTTTTGAGAGGTGTTTTTGGTTCACTGGATACACTGTCATACAAGACAGCATTGGCCTTTTGCGTGCCTTTAGCAGCCAAACCATACACAACAGAATCGACTGCCTGTCAACTGTCTGTTTCTTGACTCACACTCATAGCATAAATTGCTTCACATGAAGAAAGTCTGCAGTTCAGTTAAATATAACCTTAGATCAAGGCTCCCCTGTTTGCTTTGAAGGAACAAAAGCTGTACGTGTGTGAACTGAGAGACTGTTGCTGAGTACTGTCATAACACTTAAGGTTCAAACTCATTAGCATAATTAGTATCAGGGTGTGTTTACACTCCCACTGTGACAAATATATCATTAACACTCCTTATTAAGATCACGAAATGGCACATTATGAATGTTAAAATGTCCTCATGTGTCACACTTTCTTTTTTTACATTGTATAGTGAATAAACTGTTTTGACTGGTAGGGTGTGTGTGAGTGTTCCAGACATCTCATGACAGCCTCCCCTTCAATGTGATTCGCTTCATTTATTCAGAGGGCAGATCTATCGGGCTGCTCATTATTTTGTAGCTCCATCCCATTTGAATACGCTGAATCTTAATCACAGCAGAGGGCAAAAAGAGGGCCTTTTGGGTAACTACTTGCTGTTACCCACAGCTCAAGGACAAAGCATTATTAGACTGATCGTTTTGCTTTAGTGGAATTCCATTCATTAGTACGCTTCTCTTTGAAACACTTGATTCTGATTGGCCAATTGCAATACTGCTCTAAAATATATTACAGCTACATAAATAATCGAAATAAAACCGGAATTGCGAGATTAGTTTGGGTGATTATCAGATTACAATGGCTTTGATTTAATTAAATAAATGCGCTGTCAGGCTGAAACCTCATATCTCCATATCTTTGGGTTTTTGCAAATATTTTAACCAATAAAAAATATTAAAAGGAGCTTGTGACTACGGCCCCGTCCACACTACTGCGTTTTCGTTTAAAAACAGAAACCTTTGGCTACGTTTGCACCTCCCGACCAGACTAAAACGGGGAAAACGAAGACATAAAACGGAGAAGTTTGGAAATGCTGCAGCTCCGTTTTGCGTTTTGAATCTCCGGAGGGCATTTTAGTGAAGACGGGACAAAACGAAGGAGTTTAGAAATGATGACGCAGAGGCTGATGCTCGGCGCTATGATTGGGTGTCATCAGTCATGACGTCTCCTTCCCTGATTCGTCAGTCACTGTTTAAACTGGCATGCGGATGCCCAGTGTTGGTGAATGGTCATGTAATCCATGTTTTCAGTCATTTTAATGTGGACGGAAATCAATTCTAATACGCAGATAAAACGCTGGTGTGGACGGAGATCGTATTCGTTTTAATTCTACATTTTTAAACGAAAACGCAGTAGAGTGGACGGGGCCCACACCTCGTCACTCCACTGGATCCTCAAACTGTCGGTAAAACCTCGTAACTGGACCCCGTCTCTATTGTGAATGAAATGCCACACAAATAACAGGTTGTTTGCATGTTTTCCATACTCAAGAAACACAATATATATTCGAGTAAAATATAAGAACAAACTGGTGTGATTTAATTTCGAACAAAATCAGGCCAAAATGAAATTCGTTTTGCGTTCAATTCGGGAGTCTGGAAAAGTTTGCTCTGGCTGGTAAATATCTTCGAACTACCATTGGTCCTACCATTTTTACACCAAAGCAAAGAAGGAAAACAACTTTGCCGTGAGTACATTGGGGCCGTTTACACAATACCATTAAGAAGCTAAATTAAGAAACTAAAATGGAAAACTTTTTAGTTTAAACATTAAACATTTAAACATTTAACAACACTAAACCTTTACACGACAACTGCGTTTTGGAGGCCTGAAAACATGAACATTTGAAAACAGGTTCTCTGTAGAAGAGGGAACAAGTATTGCGTAAGTTAGCTTACGCTCCTGGAAAGATTCATCTTTACAAGATATTGAAGCCAGAAAAATTATCCTTCATTTTTGTATTCATTGTCAATGCAGTAAAGCAGCTAGCAGATCTAGAGCAGGCTGTCTAGCGTTCTCATAGGCTGTCCCGCGGGAACTGCAGCAGCCTACCACTGAGTCCGCTCTGCACTCGATGGCTGTGCTTCAGATCCTTCAAGCAGATCTTCTTCGTGAGTGGGACAAGAGAGGACGAGATCCAGCCACTGTCAAGCACCTGAGAAGCATGACAGACCTTTCCCTTTGCACTACCACGTCCGCAGCACAGGCCATAGGGAAATGCATGGCCGTGCTGACTGTCACAGAGAGGCACCTCTGGCTGACGCTTGCTGACATGAGTGAATCTGAGCGTGCCACGTTTCTCAACGCGCCGCTCTCCCCCACTGCTCTCCCCAGGCTAAACTTTTGTCAGTCTAATAGAGTGTGTGATCTGTCTGCATTTCTGCGTGCAGGCTACTATCACATGACTAAGCTCTTCTGGTTGAGCCACACTATAATGGGCCGTTATGTCAGACCAGCCCGTTCTCAACCCAAGACGTCATATATGACGCTTTTGCCAAAGCGTAGACATCCACTTGGCACCCTTTAGCGTCAATATGAGACGCAGATAAATACTGGGTAGAAGAAGCTTCCAAGTAGTTTAACCCTAACCCTACCCCAGACCTAAACCTACCCATAACCGAAGTAGTAGTAGTAGTAGCAGTACCAGCGAAATTAGCCATCAACCTGTCCATACAGACATACATACAATAAGACAAGGGGGTAGACAGGACAGGAAGACAGAGCATTGAGGAAGAAATACACCATATGTGAGGAGAAAAAAAAGGCAACCCTTTTAACCCCCAGACTATGCTCCTGTGAGGAGTACAGTTTGGGAACAGTAAAAAAACACCTCAGCAACATTGGCACATAATCAGTACACTCTAAAACATGAACAGACAAGACTTGCAACAGGGTACGGGAGTGAGGGGTGGAGGTAATCCAACACAGGCAAGCAGCCATCCGGTCCTGCAGCCATTTTCGGCACTGGTCACAGACCCGCCTGTCAGACTGGGCCGTACAAAGCGGCGAAGGCGAGGGATGGGCTGTGGGGCTGGTGATTGCATATCTGTATGTATGTGTAAGAGATCGTGTATGTGTAGGCCTGGAGAGTTGCTATGCCTGGCATCATAATCTAGGTGCCTCAAGTCCACAGATTGTCATAGTGATACACAGCAAGTTGCCATGGAGAAAACCTTGATCATGTCCCAGACAAAGTCAACAAACACCAGGTGTCCTGGGGAGTCGGGGAAGGAACGCAAGAGCGGCTCACTGCAGTGCTCTTACGGGGGAGTTGTTGTTCCAACAGCGGCCTTGGCCAAGGCCAGTGCTAGTTCAGGGCGGCCGAAAACTGATAAGATTGGGCTTGTTTGGTCTTGGGGCGAAAAGCCGCATTCAATTTACACAGCTAATTCTCATAGTCTCTAGACTCTGAAATGATCCAAATCCTTCTGAAAAGCTGTAAGTTTCTCCATGATGTTATCCATATTCTGGTTCATAGACACAGTCGCAGTGCTGACAGCTCTGCCCACATGACGGGCAGCCTTGTGAGGCTTTAGACAGCTGTCAACGTCTTTTTAATTCCTCAATAAACCAGGGCAATGCCTAATCCAATCAGCAGAAGACCTGTTATCATGGTTCCGAATAGGTATCTTCAATGTCCTTCACGGAAAGAGCCGCCAGACACACGACCCGACACTTCTCTCATGCGTCCACCGTGTAGCCAGCAGTCAGGTTCCCCCGAACCCAAGCTTCTCGTCGAGAAGATGGTGTCAATTGTGTTGAGAGACCAGTTGATCAAATCCATAATTTCTTAGTTTGGAGAGCAGTGCTGAGAGAGTCTCTCAAAGTACAAGAAAGTAGACTAGACGTGACGAGAGAAGCAAAGCAGGTAAGGGGAGGGAGAGGGAGAGAAAATGCGACCACCTTCGTTGAGTGCCAAAGAAGAAGTGTTATATTGACGCCAAAGAGTGCTATGTGCATTGGATCTCTGCGCTTTGGCAAAAGCGACGTATATGATGCCTTGGGATGAGAATGTGTTGGTCAGACGGGATATGCTAATCTGCATATCCCATGGGGTGCTTATACATATGTCGGACTGCTATGCTGGCCCTAATTTTCCACTCATCTTGTTCCCTGACTTGGGGACTCATGGAGAGGATGCTTGGTTTGTTGCAGTTGAAGTACCATTGTGCTCAGTGGTAGGTGGCTGCAGTTCCCGCAGAGCAGCCTATAAAAACAATAGACAGCCTGCTCTAGGTCTGCTAGCTGCTGCGCTGAATTGACAATGAATACAAAAATTAAAGATAATTTTTTGGCTTCAATATCTCGAAAAGATTAACCTTTCCTGTAGCGTAAGCTAACTTACGCAATACTTGTTCCCTCTTCTATAGAGAACCGAGGTTACGTTAGGTAACCGATACGTTTCAGAGTGCAAGTTATTGTCTCTGTGTGAACTACAAAAATGTGAATTTGTGAAAACGGTGACGTCATGTGCATGCATATTACGTGTTCTTTACAAAGTGACAATGCTCTACTGGCCTAGCATGAATATTGCAACGTGTTTAGGATCCATGTGAACATAGATCGTTTTGACAACGTTGTTGTCTGTATGCGAATATCTCTAAGGAACTCTTTTTTCTAGTTTTTTAGAACAACATTGTTGTGTAAATGATTCCACTAAGCCTCCCTCTCCCCACTTCTTTCCAGACCTCAGCCAGTCTTTCTACCCAGTCTCCGCTATCTCTTCAGGTCCTCTGTTCCTCATCAGCCTCCTCACAGTGGCATGGATCCACCTCAGGCCTTCTAGCTACTCCTGGGCATGTGAATCTCCTGGATCCACCTCCAGCCGCTGATCCACTCACTCCACCTCGACCCATCACCCTGACTTGTCTGCCTTTGCTCCTCCCTCCCTCGGCTCCACCAGGGACCATCGGGCTTATGACTCCACCGGCTCCCTTGGATTACTGGCTCCGCCTTGGTCCTGATGTCACCCTGCCTACACCACAAACTTACGAGACGTCTGCTGTGCTCTGTCTGGCTCCACCCTACATCCGGCTCTGCCTCAGCCCTCAGTCACTCCGGTTTCACCTCAGCCTTTCGGTACAATGGTTCCACCAAGAGGGGGTCACCACTGCAGCTTCGTCAAGGCCTCAAAGGCCTATAGTGTCCTTAAAGAACATCAGCTCTTCATCTGCGCCTAGGGTTTTACCACCATTGGCTCTGTCACCATGGATCATCACCATCAACGATGTCGTGGGTTTTCATCCTGGCTTCCCTTGGTTCAGTTTTCTCCCAGGATCCTACCACCATCTACACCACAGTAGTTTCCTCAGTTATCACACCACCTGGATTCCTATCCTCCCCCACAGCCTCTTCCTTCCACTGTCAACGAGGGGTCCCACCTCTTCCGGTGAGGGCGTACTGACAAGATTCGATTATGTTTGGACTTTCTTTAATGCTTATTCCAGCCTGTCTTGTCTTAAAGGGTTAGTTCACCCAAAAATGAAAATGATGTATTAATGACTCACCCTAATGTCGCTCTAAGCCCGTAAGACCTTCATTCATTTTTGGAACACAGTTTAAGATATTTTAGGTTTAGTCCGAGCGCTTTCTGTCCCTTCTTTGAAAATGTACGGTATACTGTCCTTGTCCAGAAAGGAAATAAAGACATTATCGAAGTAGTCCATATGATATCAATAAGTTAGTTTAAATGTTTTGAAGCACCGAAAATACATTTTGGTCCAAAAATAACAAAAACTACAACTTTATTCAGCATTGTATTGTCTTCCAGTTCTGTTGTCAATCCACGTTCAGTGATGCAGTGATGCTGATTTTGCCTTGAGACTATTTTGCTATTTACAGAACCAAGAGACAGGTGTGATTTCTCAGGATGCCTGTTTTCAGTGATGTTTGACAGGTAATAGGGACATATTACGTAAAAGCGGTTTGCACTCTCCCTTTTAATTAAATAGAAAGTGAATACAAAAACCAATGGTAAAAAGAGTTAGTGGTGGTTGAAATTTTTCAGAAGCCGAATTCAAACCTCCAGGCCTCTTCTCTGGCACACATGTTGCCAATTTTTGCTGATATGTCTGGTGCAAATACCTGTGCTGTACTCAAAAAATGGCACGAGAGTTGGCAATTTGTTTCTTCTGCATGAATAACTTCAAACTGTCAAACTTCAAACAAATCAATTATTTGCATCACCACTCAAAAATGTTTTTGTTCTTTCCTTGGCTTCAAAATAACGTGATTTTAATTTGCTATATTGCCCAATCCTAATATGTACAGTGTGGAGAGATGCCAAATATCAGTGTGCAGCACCATATGACCATTAGTTAGCCTATAATAGCACCTGACCGACCTCTGGAAGAAAGCCAAGAGATGGCATAAGGAGAGGTACTATGTTTATTTTTATCCCAAAAAGGAAACACATGATGCACATATTGCTGTTCATTATAAGTCATGTCAAGTCTATAACTCTTGCATATAAACCTGAAAAAATAACAAGTGTAGTGCATCTTATTTGATAGTTTACTACTTTTGTTTTTCAAGGCTCAGCTTTCACTGATCCTCTGAAGTATATTGCAGGAAAATGGCGTGATGATGTGGAAAGTCTCCAGAATATCACAATCTGATATTGTAGCTGTGACTGTTAGTACATAGCTGTTGGGGTTATAAAGACATCATATCTTTGAAATATATTCAGATATTAGTTTCAGGTAATCTAACCACTTATCGTGGTATCATCTATTTCTGATAAACCCACCTCAGAAATACATTTTCCAAAACATGTTTTAATCTAAAACTGCTAGCAATTCAAAGCCATAAATCTAAATTCAAAAGTCATGTTCCAAATTGTAGGTCGATATCTCATAAACTTTCCTCAAAAAGAAATTCCTCTTGATTAAATTCATCTCTCATTAATTTCCAATGCGCTCGTTTTTGACAGCGAGGAGCACAAATACTGTACAATGTCTTTTTCAGGACCATGTAAACTTTTCAAATGATATCCATGGATTTTTGTTGTGTTTTCACATTGAAAGTGCCAAAACCTTTACCAAGATCCATAGAATACCGATAAAGTAAAACAAATACATACAATTTTTCAGTCAACGATGATCGAAGAGCACCATAAGGTTAAGCTACAGAAAAAGCTGTAATTTGGACCAGACTTAATTTCCCATTAGTCAAACGTCTGGCTATGCAACACTTTCATCTAATACATCTTCAACCAAACACTGATAACTTCACACAATTCCAGTGTCAGAGATCTCAGCATGTTTGTCACCCAAAGACCATTCACCGAAGATAATCGCAGCAGGGGCTCAGGAATCCCCCTCAGAAACCCCTCAAACCAGCAAGTCTCCCCATCACCATGGGAACAGCTGAGAGATCCACTACAGGTGACTCTTTGTCCCTGAACCCATTTAGTCCAGCCAATTGAATCTCTTGAAACGTCTGACATGAGCCTTTTAGGCCTGACATTCACACCAAACACCTAATTGTGTTTGCTCGAGGGGAAGCCCAATGTTTCCTCTCAATCTCTATGTGGACATTGTACACTATATAAAAATGATACTTTGGATCAACTTAATTTTCTACTTTTCTACTCTCTACTTATCTTAATTTTCAACTCGAATTTTCCAGTTGATCATTGTGAATCTGCTTTGCAACAATTTGTATTGTATTATAAAGCACTAAAAGTGACTTGACTTGACTCTAATTTGTTACAGAAAATTGAGTTTTTACACATTATATTTATGGTAAGGTAAAAACCTATAATTTTGATTTTTGATTTTTTGAAACCTACACCACACGTGACAAACTATAAGTATCTTTTCAAATAAGAGCGATATCAAGAAGCAATTCTTTGCGAATCTGGGCCACAGTCAGTTTGACAGTAACAGTCTCATAATCCAAAATTAATAATGGGATTTACACCTATGGCATCAATGAATACAACATATAAGTAAACCAACGTAAAAAAAAAAAGTCTTTGACAATGTTCAGGCTAAATATGTGTTAATGGAAACTAAAATATACTTTATTGTCCCTAAAAGGAAATTAATTTTGATATCCAATAAAATTATTTTTTTAAATAAAAAATAAATAAATAAATACATATCTAAGATTTATTTGCTATGATTATGAATGTGGATTAGGTAGTATACTGTTTAGTTATGCTAAAATACTCAATATAATAGCTATGAAGCACCTGATTTTTTTACCCACCATCTAGTCAGAAGATATGAATCTTCTCCTCCTTCTTAGCATCCTCTCATCTCAGTTGATGGGTTAATTAGCATGAAAGCAGGAAAATGTCACTCACATGTCATCGACCAATGGCAAACCACAACCATACGAAAATGCGAATTTGTGAAAACGGTGATGTCATGTGCAAGAGTATTACATGTATATGTTCAGTCTATAATCGCAGAGTTTTTTTTTTTTTTTAAGTGACATCACCAACTACTGGCCAGGCAGCATAATACAGTACTTTTTACAATTTTTAGTAACCACAGCAAAACCCTGAGGAACTGAAGTAAATCACCAGCACTACTTCCTTTCTTACACTGTAGTGTGTTAAAGACAGTTATATTGCTCCCTCTGGTGGCGCGAGGAAGCCTACAGAACAGTGTGAACACATGACATTTACACCAAGCAATTCACAGCCAAAAATCGAATACTGGAAAAACCTGGAAGCACACATCATGGATACTGCCAGTTTTTCTACATAAGCACTTTTTTTTTGTTGATAACCACCTGAGATACAGGAATTTGCAACTGATTCTGGACCATTTTACTGAATTCCCAGCTAACAAGCACTATTCATTTTGACAGCAAATTTTAATTTTAGTTATAGTCATAAGTATATAGTCATCCCAAATGATGCACAACACTACGCACTTATACTCTATCTAATTATCCACTATACTGTATACTCATCCGTGTATATGAACTTCATAAGGTTCTGTTGTCATTCAACATCAGTCTGATAGCCCCTCCCACTCTGCTATGTAATTCAAGTTGAGACAGATAAGCTCAGGAATGTCCAACATTTTTTTCTGTTAATTTAATGTGTCATAGGGGTATTTAAAGTGTACTTTTTATTTGAGGGACTTTCAGTGTGAACACATAACTACTCGGTTACTATCGTAACCTCAGTTCCCTGAGAGAGGGAACGACTATTGCGTAGCTATATGCAGTGGGGGGAGGGACTCCTTTTCCTCGATTTACTGAAGGCTTATTGTAAAATGCACTTGCAGCTGCACAGCCAGCACAATGAGCGCCTGACACGCTCTTAGGCTGTGCTGCACATCCAATGGCAGGGGCGACTCTGACGTGCGACCAATGAGCTTTCCTTACGTCAGAGCCTGTCGACGGGGCGTGACCCAGTCTATATAGACCCCCGAATTCACCATTATAGCAGGTTTATAGGACTGAAGCGACAACTTCACCAGTTACTCTAGAGCGGACGGCTACGCAATACTCCTTCCCTCTCTCAGGGAACTGAGGTTACGATAGTTCCCTTTCGAACGGTCACTTCGTATTGCGTAGCTATAGGCAGTGGGTACACCATGCAAAACGCCGCACCCTGAGTAACTGGTTGCCCTGCAACTCAGACCCTGAGCTGAAAGAACAAGCCAAAACCCACTAATATATATGTATACATAAATAACCATATATATAACAGACCAGACACCGTCAGGCCTGAAGATATATATATATTATAAGTATGAGTCAGTCATACTAGCATATTATACTAACAAAACCAGATACCGTCGGGATTATTAGTACAACTCCATAATAACTGGCCTAAGCGGGTTTTATATAATAAAGCGTGTGATTATGCACAGTAAGTTCGTATAAAAAAATAACAGACACCGTCAGGTCTTAATCGTACTCAAAGTACAGGGGTTGAACAATGAAACTGAAACACTGGCCAATGTTGGAGGTTTCACATCTATATGCCTGGTGGCCAATCTTTAGAGTGAAGCACGGGTGGATCAGTGATGGTTTGCGCTGCAATATCATGACAATCCTGACTGTGCTTGATGGACACAAGTCAAAAATCATGAGCTGGAGGATCATGAGCACCTGATGCTCAAACCGCGTTTCTGCATGATCATGCACCAACACA
>JAOTRC010000010.1:14640866-14653803 GCA_027497675.1 Cyprinella lutrensis | reverse complement strand
AGATAGATAGATAGATAGATAGATAGATAGATAGATAGATAGATAGATAGATAGATAGATAGATAGATAGATCATTTCATAATAAGAAATATCTCTCCATTGAGTAAAAAAAGACTTTATTGGATATAGCAATGACAAGTTTTGCAAACAACAATGATCATAAGAAGTGTCACAAGGTTATCATGTTTGATCTATATATCAATAATATGGGCAAATGAGTGAATTATTAATGCAAACCGTCTTAAAAAAAGTTTAAAAGACCTTCAAAAGGCCTTAACAAATTAGAGTTATGTTTGATAAATATGCACATTCAACATTGGCAAAATTAATATATATATAAATGTGTGAGAGCAAACACATGCTTTGAATACCAATCATTTCACTGAAAGAAAACCGGAATGTTAGAAGTGAAGGAGTTCACTAATAATTGTTTACTTTTTATTCAAATATTTTCCCTTGGAAGAAGTGTCAAAACAGACTTGAATTTTGGAACCCCTGAATGTGTTTGCACTATACAAAGTTGAACCGGTTTTTGAACTCTCTGCACTGGGAGTTGGGGCTTGTTCTATGAGGTCGGGATGCCACTGCCGATGGGAGGAGTGGAGAGAGGCGGCAAGAGGAGACTCTTGAGTTTCAGGGACATCGCTGCGATCTCTGGGTCCTGAGTTTCATACATCTTTACCAGCCGCGCGAATTTGAGAACACCTGAGAGGCAAAATGCAGAGGTTAAAACGACAGCTTTGCATTAGCGTTTCGCGTGTTTCGAGTCCTCGACCTCACCTTCTCCCTCATTGTTGAAGCCGTATGCTTTGATGACCTCCTGTTGGATCTGAGTGGCTACAGGAAGCACCAGCTGCAGCATCTTGCCCATGTCATTGCAGGCGCTCTCTCTGGCTTCCTCCATGCGGGCTGCGTTCTCGGGCATGGAGAAAGCCTGGATCACCTCACTGAGAACAACTGCAACGGGTGTTCAAGTCGTTAATGACGAAACATTTTCGTTGACGAATTTTGGAAGACATCGACATTGTGTATTCTCGCAGAATTTATTGTAAATATTGTTTTTATTCATGTGCCCTTATCATTTTTAACTAACATAACTTCCCCTCCCCCTTGAAGTGACATCTCTTCTCTGATGATGCGTTTACTGGCGTGAGGGCGGGGCAACCTGTCAATCACATGACATCAAAGATATACCAAAGCACAGCCATCCAATCTATTCCCGATGGACAAAATCAAGTCCCAGCCTACATTTTTTTTGTCTGTTTGTTTTTTTGAGAAGCCGTTTCTCTCAGATACGTCACAATTCACAATAGAGAAGAAAAGTACAGAGCCCCGCACATGAAATGCCGACAAAAATACATATAACATAGGCACGAATTAATTAAAATCAAATTCGATCCCACAAATTAAGTTAAGTGAAATATGTTCCCGTGAATTAAGAATTTACTCCGACGAATTCATTTAAATCAAATTTGATCCCGTGAATCAAGTTAAAATCAAAACAAATTCGATCCCACAGATTAAGTTAAGTGAAATATGTTCCCACGAATTAAGAATTTGCTCTCACAAATTTAGTTAAATCAAATTTGCTCAGCCGAATTAAGAATTTCCTTCTACGAACTCATTTAAATCAAATTCGATCCCACGAATCAAGTTAAAATCAAAACAAATTCGATCCCACGAATTAAGTTAAGTGAAATATGTTCCCATGAATTAAGAATTTGCTCCCACGAATTTAGTTAAAACAAATTTGCTCAGCCGAATTAAGAATTTGCTCCTACGAATTCATTTAAATCAAATTCGACCCCACGAATCAATCTAAATCAAAACAAATTTGATCCCACGAATTAAGTTGAGTGAAATATGTTCTAATGAATAAAGTTAAATCAAATTCATTCCCACGAATTAAGAATTCGCTCCCATGAATTAAGATAAATCAAATTTGTTCCCGCTAATTAAAAATTCACTCACATGAATTGAGTTAATTAAAATTTGCTCAGACGAATTAAAAATATGCTCCCACAAATTAAGTTAAATCAAATTTACTCACGCAAATTAAGAATTCAATCCAATGAATTAAGAATTAATTAGTGAGTACAGTTTATTTAATTACTGTTTTGATCTAAATAAAATAAGGGAACAAATTATTTCCTATGGCTACAAAAATTAAATAATAATAATTGTAATAATATTATTCCCTAGATATGCAGTTGATACCTCAGAAATAGGGTGGCCAATATATACAATTTAAATTTATAATTTATATGTATATTTTACTTAACATGTAATAAATTAGAAATAAATAGTTTGACAATTAAAATAAACAGACCGATTACAGTATTTGTTCACAAATAAAAAAATAGTACACAAAATATGAGATAAAAGGAAGTAAACTGTAACAAATAGGGCATTCGGTCATTTAGTAAGTTTGTGCGCACTGGGAATCATACTGACAGCCATAGTGAGCATCATCGACGCTCCCTAGTTTTTGTATTGAGGTACTTTTTAGGGAGTGAACGTTTTAGTGCACTGGAAGGATTTCATTTGAGACAGCCCTTATAATGGCTGACTCCCTGATGATCAGTGCCCAAGCGAACTAAGGAGCTGATTGAGACGCACCCAGAAACATTGTCTAGTGAGCCAGGGTTCTTAGCAGTGCCGAATTAGTGTACATGATAAACTGATTAACGACCAAGGGAGCTGATTGAGATGCTGATGAAAGTTTCATGGAGTAAAACTAGACTAAAATACCCAGACTTTTAGTCAAATAAAACATGATAGGTTAACTAAATATGATAATAACTAAAAAAGGACCAAGTCTACATTAAAATGAATAAGACGAGAAGACACTGATATTAAAATGGACCATTCTTGTATGCTAGTAGAATTTATTATAAATGAATTTATTAATTCATGTGCCCTCAGAATCTTAAAGGAATTCTAGCTTCAAAACAGAAACGGCCATTTTAAAGCTTGGAAGAGGCAGGGCATTGTTTAATATAACTCTTGTTTGTGTTCATCTAAAAGAAGAATGACAGTCATATACACCTAGGGTGTTTATGACTTGTTGAGGGTGAGTAAATCATGGGCTAAATTTCATTTTTGGGCATGTAACATCTCTCTTACCTCTAGCCTGCTCCACAGTGAGCGAGGGCTGCTGTGCTGGGGCAGAGGCCATGCCGGCTCACTCCACGGGGCAGATTCACCACCGATGACTTCAATGACAAATTTAAACAATTATACAATCACTATGATGACATGATTTAAGCATACTCTAATTATCAATGAAGCTTGACTGTTCATCTTTCTCAAAATAACACATTTTCAACATCTATGAGAGAACACTGGCAGCTCTGTACCATTACAGTATCACTATGTACTGTATGAAATATAATAATAATAATAGAAGAATACAATCTCAATATTATTATGGTTGTCCATCTGTAGTTTTCATTGTAACGTTAGACCACATCAGCTCTTGCTATAACTTAATTATGGGCAAAGATGAAATACCCAACAAATACTTAAATATACGGAATAAATAGCAGAACATTGCTTTCAATCAGCCTCAACTATAGATTATTAGACTCGTCTAATTAATTTGAATCATGTGTTATGAAGACCTATGCTGGGTTTAGCTGTTATCACTGGCATGTTAGTTAGTTCCGTATACAGCGATTGATCATTGTCTCTGAGCTCCAAAGTTAAACATGTAATTCTATTTTTCCCTAATGTGATTTTTTTAGCATTTATATGTACTTACATCGTTGATGCCAGTACCAGTTCACAGCTTCTCCTGGCTGTGACGCGGAGTCGCGGACGCGCGCACACTTCCGGTTGTGGTACAGTCGTTAAAGTGTCCGTTGGAAACAACAACAACAACAACAACTGAGCCATATAGAAATAATATTAAAGAATCGCAATGGAACTATTATCTTGTTATAAAATGGGCGAGGCTTTGAGGCTTTGAATTTAGTTTCGGATTGGTCTAAAAATAACACTTAACTGGACTCTTCACTGTGTATTTTCAGTCAAACGCTCATGAAGTGTGTCACTGTTATAGCAGAACCAAGAACGTTGTCAGTCACTTGATACATGTTACTTTTCTCAGCGCAAGTCACACTGGACCAGTAACAGACCTGCGATTACAGACAACGTAGGCTACCGATTTAAATGACTTTATACAGAATGCTGCGCGCTTGTGATTTCATTTATGTCATATATTAATCATTTGAAATAATAAAATTAACAAATTTTATGTTTTTGTGTGATATTGTTTTTCATTGAGACAAAAAAACGTCCTGAAATTTGAATGTGGTCCCATGAAGGATTTGCTTTTTGGGCCACTAAGCGCCCCTACAGGAAACCAGGAAAGACTGTGCCATGGTCAACAACAAACAACAGCCATTTGACACAGCAGCGTTTGTCGACCGGTGCACCAGTACGGATTCTACGGAAGTCTTGTAATATACTGACACGTAGTTTAAATTAATGACCACATACATTTAGATCCTAATAACATTCCAGGTATGAAATATGGAACGCAAGCTGGCTGAATTCAGAGCCCGAAAGAAAGCCCAGGCTGGAGCTGAGAAACCTCCTGTTCGTGAGATCCAGACTGAAATGAAAGCAATCGATGATTCTCCGACAGTGTCTCCTGACACAAAAGAGTTACTGAAGCCCGACACCTGCCATCAGAGTCCACACAAACAGGTCTGATCGCAGCTTACTACTGTAAAAATCCATGCACAGTAACACAAATGATAAATAAAAACTATGGAAGCGTGTTTCCGCCACGGAATAAAATCAAATAAATAAAGGTAATGACGACCTTTTTACCCCACAATTTTGAGTTATCTCACAGTTCTGACCCTAAACTCTCAATTATGAGTTGATATTTCATTTCTGACGATATAAGGTCAGAACTGCGAAAAAGAAAATCGCAGTAAGTTCGTTGCAGTTTTATACGGGATTTTATTGTCAATTTCCTTACTTTTTTTAGTAAATATCTCACAATTCTGAGAAGAACAAGTTGGAATTGTGGGTTCTAAACTGGAAGTTGCGAGAATTAAAGTTTAAATAGCTTAAAAAAATAATTGTGAGATAAAAGTCAAAACGACTACTCATTTTAAAGGTAACGTTTTTTTTTTTCATAAACTATTGTTGTTGTACTGGTTAAAACTCTCTTCACATCCTAATAGCAATCAATAATATAAGTTGTCTAAATATTTTCAGAAATATATGTGGAAGCCAGGACCACGAAATTGCCTACTCTACCTTTAATGTCTTATTCCGAGGAGGATTCAAGTTTCCATATAAAACTGTAAACTGACCATGTCATTTTTGTCCAACTAAATGTAATCTTTTCCTGTTATTTCAGGATCATGGTGATCTTCTGAATACTACATCCGGCTGTTGGCTTCAGCGTCTGGTTCTGACCCATCTGACCCTGTTTAAAGTGCTGCTGTGGCTTGTGCTGTTGGGGCTTTTTTCAGAACTTGAGTTCGGCCTGCCATTTTTTGTCATATCGTTATTCTACTGGCTTTATGAGGGCCTTCGAAGCCCAAAAGCCAAACAGCCTGGAGAAATGAGCGCATACTCTGTGTTTAACCCTGATTGTCAACCCATTCTGGGGACTTTAACAGCCGAACAGCTGGAAGGAGAGATGGGATTCATGGTAATCAATTCTTGATGGCCAATACATGAACATGTTTAAAAGTCATGCAAACTTTGCAGCCAACTGTCTGGACAACAAGGAAGATTGTCTAAATGTGGGCTTGGGAAATGTATTTGCATTATATTAATGTATCTCAGTTCTTTAAAGGTTTACTCATATTTACCTAAATAAAAAGCATTATTTCATTATAGATATCATCATCATATATACCCCTTTCCGACTGTTTAATCCAATCATACATCTAGTAAATGAGAACAGGTCACATATTTGGCTTCTGAATGGCTTCTTGTACAAGAAAAGCTGTTGGGCAGAATTTGATTTTGTCCATCGGGATGTCCAAAGTAATTTTATTAAAGATTACAAGAACACATGAATAAAATAAAAAAACCTCAATGTGTCCTGATAAATCATAATAAATACTGCAGTATTCCATAAAGACAGGAATTTGTGTATGGTGATTTCATAAAGACTTTAAATGATGTTCACCCTATAATCAATTTACAAACCCTCACTTTAAAACCCGTATGACTTTATAGAATGATAGAAATTTTGGTGAACTATTGCTTTAAAAAGAAAGCAACACAACGGGCACTAAGACACTACAAGACGAGAACTACAAAACACTACGATGTACACATCACGCCTTCCTGTCCTTCAGTGCTGCTGTGTCCGACAGGAATCTATGTGAGCTGTGAACCGCTGATCCTGAACTCTGGACACGGACTGCGATTAAAGTAAGATCGCAGTTATAGAATATGTCATCAAAATACACAAATATTGCTAAATAACAGTCTGCACCGCAGCTTTATAAGCGAGTAGCATATCGCACAGGAATGCATGCAGAAATGTTGAGAACATTCTGACGATTATAGCTGACATGATTAGAAGTAGACTTATATGTTTTATAAATGTCGTGAGTGGTAATAAGTAAGTTACGAGTGTGAGTTTCAGGGACTAGTTTATCATTTGGACAACAGCGCCTTATAGGCTAGTGTCTTCCATGCAGAGTGTTCATGAACCAGAAGGGATCTTCACCCATGGCAGCAAAAAAAAAAAAAAAAAAAACTGCCATTTTTCATACTCATTAACTATCAGTTCGTGAGTATTGTTGTCAAGGAGCCTCTGCTCTGATTTTGACTGGGAACGATACTGAGGAAAAAACACGTCTGTGACTATTCTAAAACTTCAATTTCCTCAAAATGTGTTTTTACTTGCTCATCTCTCACTTTAAATCACAACTTTTAAATACAGTCATGATGTGCACATACAAACTTTGATGAACAAATTAACTGAACTTAGTTCAGCTTAGTTCAGAATTCCATAATGATCAGATAATCATCATGACGTTGCAAGACTTCCATTGTCTTCTGACATTTCCCCTGGTTGTTTGCAGGAGGTGTGTCTTTTTGAACTGCGGCAAGGTGTGCTTCTGTTTCAGCTAGTGTCATGGCGAGCAGTCCTGCAGTGCTCATGCGCTTGGTGGCTTCAGCCTATGCCGTGGCGGAAAAGGCTGGAACCATTGTCCGCAAAGTGCTTCAAAGTGGAGAGCTCGGAATCATTGAAAAGGTATCATTGAAAAGTAGTGGCATGTGACCAAGAAGTGTTGATCCAAATACATTTCCTGTTTGTGATGACAAGTTTAGTTGAATTATATTAGTTGAAGTATATTGGTAAAATTTTGAAGAACTTTGATAACCAGACACTGCAGCCAATGACTTGCTTAGTAGGAAAAATAAACTATGGAAGTCAATGGCTACTGTCAATTGTCTGATTACCAACATTCTTCAAAATAGATTCTATTGTTTTCAACAGAAAAAAGAAACTCATATCGGTTTGGAGCAAAACAAGGGGCGAGTAGGCCTAAATGATGACAGAATTTAGGTTTTTGGTTGATTTTTTGGTTCTGACCAGAGATTTTGCTGTTCGACTGATATTCGTTAATTTAAGCTTTAAGTTAAACTTACAGTTTGATATGATAAGCCATACTTGAGGTTGAATGATAGGCGAACATTTAAATTTCCTGCCCGCCATTATAGTTACCACATGGGCCAGCCGTGTTAACGATATGTCCGTCACTGACTGCGTAACTTCGCCGCTTCCTGTAGAGTTTGATTTTTCTGTGACCCACTGACCAATTAAAATTTCGTAGAATGAGCCTCTTCTCATCGACTAAAGGCCCCGATATACTCGAGGTTCTTTATCATTCTTTGTTTAGGGGTAAAACCAAGTTCGAAAAACCAGCGATATACTGTTAGCGAACCCACACATCTGAGAGCAAAGGTTGAGTGCGCGCTTTACACTCAATAACAAAATAAACACACAACAGAATTGAGAAAACCACAAGCATTGTAATAAAGTGTAAGTAAAGCATCTGATCATGGCAACGTGGAAATGTTTGCAGGAGCTCTGCAATTCGGCACTCTAGTAACGTCCCTTCCCGTTTATTTATATAGCACTTTAGCTTTGACGTGGAAACCGCAAACACCTACCTTGTACGTAATCGCCATGGACCAATGGTTGGAAAGTTTTTTTCTGGAAAGTTTGCTTTGGCAAGCTGTTTCGAACTTTCAAAACAAACTCCAAACGGCCTGATTTTGTTCGAAATGATGTCATATCAGTTCATTCTTTGATTTCCCTTGAAGTATATCGATTCCCTAACATTTGGTGGACTATTAGGGGGGCAGCCCTAGAGCCGAGACTTGAGAAGAGAACGGTTGAACTAACTCTGGATTGCAAAATTATTTAGTTTTGACATATGCTTACGGCACAATTTTGTAACCATTGCTTTTGGCATAGACAGGAGCTGATGATCTACAGACACTGGCTGACAGGCTTGCTCAGAAGAGTATATGTGCATCCCTGTCGAAAAGCTTCCCTAAAGTCACTATCATCGGGGAGGAGGTGTGTACCTGTAGGTCTCGTAATATAAAGGTGCCCAGCCTGTTTTGGCTCCAAACAGCTGTCTAAACTGCTTTTATTTGTGTAGGAATTACCTGATGAGTCTGTTGAGGAAGACCTGATAGAGAACGGGCACAGCAGCCTAATCCTACAAAAATCCTGTCCCGATCAGTATGCCAGCCTGAAAGAGGAAGAGGTAAAGAGGAAGAGGAAACAGAATGTGGCCATCATGCTTAAAACATATTATAATTGTATGTAACGGAGGCAAGCCAGTAAGAGCTGTGCACATAAACCTCACTCCCTTGGTCTCAAGAGGCGCACTAGCGATCAACGCTAGCGGATGCAGTCTTTAGCATCCTTGTTAGTGCCTCCCATGCCGGAAAGCTGTTTCGAATGCCACTTGGGTCGAGTAGGACTGGTTACATTTGGTGCTTTTTTTTCCATTTCGAATCCCGCTCAGGGGTGCGTTTCCCTTACAACGACGTATCTCACTGCTTAACTACCGTAGTACGATGCATCGTTGAAGAAATCAACTAGCTAGTCACGACTGTTTCCCGAAACCATATTGTCGCATATTGGTAGTTGAACTACGTTGGTAAATGATGTTACACAGTTGGTGGAGTTATAACTTCTTTTAATTCATCTGTTTGAGATTGAATCAATGCTAGATGTTTTGTTATAAATTAAGGACATAGCATTTTAGGAATATGTCTAATTTTTCTCAGTTATTTTGCTATATTTCCAGATTCAATCATTGGCTCTTTCTTACATAGTAGAGCACATTCGCACTCTTCAAAAAGACACTTTAAATCTCTTGACAAACTAAAGGACGCAAATGACATTTGTATGTTTTCTAAATAAAAGAAATAGATTGTCTGCTTGCTTATTTGGCTCAAGATAAGGATTTATTGAGTCCACACGTCATGCAAACAAGAAACTATGCTTCTAACCACAGGTCAAGAGCTGTTGGAACTGTGTTTTCAGGAAACACAGACTCATTGAACTACGCTGATAACAACGGAACTTGCGACCATGCTAATGCTTTTGGGAAACGCACCCCTGAGCGGGTCAAGTAGGACCGGTTACATATAGAATATACCATTTTCAAATGAACTTATTCTGAAAGAGTTCTGAAAGAGTTGGAACATAAAAGTAACTCATATTGGTATTTGATTAAAGTTTCATCTTTATTTTTCAGCTCGTTGTGTGGGTGGACCCTCTTGATGGCACTAAAGAATATACAGAAGGTGAGCACTGCAGATAAACCGCTTTCAGCATTACTCAACTCTACTCCATTTGAGTTTTGGTCTTTTTCATCTGTGCCTGCACCTGGTTTTAACATCCGTTTGGGGTGAAGTGATCACAATCGATCTACATTTTGTCATTGATTATACAAACCACATTTGCTGCTCGAATTTGTAGAAAGAAAGTGTCATGAATGTCTTGTTAGTCTAAAAATCTCCTTCCACTCATTGTCTATGAAGTGGACTAGAACAACGTCCAATCAGTCCTCACATCATTGTTCCCGATTAAAACAAAAGATTTCCATGTAAACGTGTGTGGAGATTGTTGTTAATATCAGATGTAAATGCCCTCGGCTGATTGTACCTACTCAAGAGAGAGTGCAGCCTACAGGTATGTGTGTTGGAGCAGGTTTAAACCAAACTCCAGGAGTTTTGCTCCGAGTTAGTCCCATCAAAATCCAGATCTACAATAGATACCTGTACTAAACATCAGTTACCATTTGATTGGCTTTGATTTTTTTGTCCCTTCCCACAGAATTTCACTTTCAGTGAGGACAGAAAAATGACTTGACGTTCATGTCGCGCCTAGTTAGGGACCTATTGGAAGCATGCCCACTGCAACAGCACTATCCATCCGTTCTCTTCTCTCTCTGATTTTTTGTCTAACTCTACCTCCACTTGATCTCCATATGTCCAACACACCTGATGTTGCAACATAGTGATCTCTCTCTTTCCCCCTCTCTCTTTCTGTCTTTGTTTTCCTGTCTCTGTTGTAGCTGCGAGGGTTTTGTACAACCCAGTTTACATACAGAAGCCAGTGCAGCCCTACAGAGCCCCTAACCGTACGGTGATTTAAGGTTTTTTTTTCTTTTCTTTTTGAGGCATGACATGTCACCATTAAATTAGACACGTAGGTTGCAGTCAATCAAAAACAGCTGTTAATTCAGGTATTTACAATTTCTCGTAGTTGACCAGAAACTACAAATGCATTGCATTTGTGCTCGTTGTTGCTGGTGATTTGCAACTGAAAAATGTTTCTTACATTTAAGTTACCAGTGAACCTGTTAAATCTTTTCTATGCATCCAATGTTAGTGGAAGTTACCACCACTTATTGGAAAAGTACCTTATCACACAAAGGAAAGACAAGAAATTTTGACAGATAAATAAAAGACCGGAAAACATGGACCCGAACCCGCATTACTTACTGGCATGAGCACTAAAGACACCGATATGCTCACAGCAACGTTCTTTTTTAGTTTTAATATGTAAATATGTGCTGCTCGCTTTCCTTTCAAATAACAAAATGGAAGCAGTGAGAAAACAATATCTACCGTATCCGTATCTAAGTATCTCTCCAGTGTGTTTGTTTTTACTCACGGACGTCTGACCTCCATGAACCCAAAAGAGGAAATGACCTGGAGTACATTTTCATGTCAAAGTAGGCGGAGCCTCAAAGCCACACCTACCTGTTCTCTAATCGCTCTAATGTTTACCAGCAAGATGTGAACATTCCTGGAAAGTTTTCACGTGCTGTTTTGTTCAAATTGACAAATCAACAGTTCGTTCTATGACTTTGCTATAACAAATCGGGGCGTTAATGCTCAAAATTGCTGCACCACAACTCTGTCTTACACATACCCGTTATAAAAAGGAGGACATGTAAAAGAGCATTGAGGGGTTTACAAATATTTTCCTGTCAGGCTTGACTAAGTACTTTGCGTAATGTTTGTTTGCTATTTCATTGCAGGGCTTTTGGATAATGTGACAGTGCTAATAGGGATTGCTTATAGAGGGACAGCCATTGCTGGAGTCATCAATCAGCCCTTCTACAACTACCAGGTCTAACCGGTTGGGTCGAAACATTGCTTAGCTACATTTGGTAAAGGCTGGGATTGGTTAACCTGTTTTTTGTGCTCTCTGTTCAATCAGATTGGGGCTGGTGCTTCTTTGGGCAGAACTTTATGGGGAGTTTTAGGTTTGGGCGCATTTGGGTTTCAACTCCAGGAAGTCCCAGATGGTAAAAGAATCATCACAACCACACGGTCCCATAGCAATAAAAATGTGGTCGACACAGTACAAGCCATGGAGCCTCATGAGGTCGTCAGAGTGGGGGGAGCTGGGAATAAGGTGGGACACTAGCCTTGATTCGGCTGAGTTAATATTGGCATTGAAATTGAACTAATCACGTCTTCGTTCGTCCTGGTAGATCATCCAGCTAGTGGAGGGAAAGGCCTCCGCTTATGTGTTTGCCAGTCCAGGATGTAAAAAGTGGGACACGTGTGCGCCTGAGGCAATTCTGCATGCAGTTGGAGGTGATGGTCATTGTTTGCATGTTTTGCTTGATATTTAAGATTAAGTATATGTGAGCGTTTTTATGTTCTTTTTATATACAGGCAAACTGACAGACATCCATGGTAATGCATTCAGATATGATGCCAATGTGAAACACATGAATTCTGCTGGAGTTCTGGCGACTCTCCGGGATCATCAGTACTATATAAGCAGAGTGCCACAGGCTGTCCTACAGGCTCTCCCCTCGGACTAAATCATTACACGAAATGAAGTCACTCTGTAAACTTGTGTGCCTCAAAGCTGTGATATGTCCTTACCATACATTGAACTGTTAATAAGATTTAATGAGTACATTCACAACATGTTTTCAACCACGTTTATAAGGGGGCCAAATACATTTATTATAAAACATTTTATTATTTGTAGTAATATAATTTAAAACTAAATTGCTGTCAACATTTACATTTATACGTCATATTGCATATATATATATATATATATATATGATTATGGTCATAACATTTAGATTTTATTTTTAAATGGGGTGTACTTATTGATTTATCTGGCTGTCTAATTTGTTTTAGAGAATATGAATAATAAATTCTGTCAGACAAATTATGTTTTGTCTTAGAGCATTGTTGGTACAGACTGATCTCATCAAGTAGCGTGTGTATGACACGCCAATTCATATTTCCTTTTTTTGGCGTGCTATCAAGACGCATAATTGCTTGTCAGCGTGTTTATGAATGCCGTTGACTTAACGTTATATAAATATATGACTTACCTTAACCCCATCCCTAAACTTAACCGTCACTGGGGTTAATG
>JAOTRC010000010.1:14626626-14636841 GCA_027497675.1 Cyprinella lutrensis | reverse complement strand
ATTCCCCCAAAAAAAAAAAAAAAAAAAAAAAACACATAACAGCCTTACATGGCTTGATGGCTGGATGTCCAGGACAAATGAAAGCTGCAGTCCAATTGTCCTCTGTAATCCTTCCATCTGTGAAGACATTTTACGCAGTTTGTTGTACAAACGGGAATGTGGGAACCTTTATTTAAACTCAGGTCTGTAATTACCAGGAAAGTCATCCATCAAGTCATTTCAATTTATCTCAAACGGGAGCTGCGCAGGACCCAGGCAAGTATGTGATGAAAGATAAATAAATATTTGGTCATGGTCAGTTTTTCACTTCTATCACTGAGGTGTAAATTGTCATGTGACAACTCACTATGAAGCTGCAGAAGATGACATCATGACAAAGCTGACTTGCTGAAGAAAAGGCAATCCCAAGACATTCACTAGAACCTATCCTAAGATGGAACGTCAAAAGGCCCTTCAGTCAATAAATGGGAAAGCAAAGTAACTTAAAGTAACTCAGACATTTTGTTGTAAATTTAAAATGTGTCACTTTACAAATTACTTCAGGGGGAAAAGTAATCTGATTACATACTTGCATTACATGTAATGCGTAACGCCCAACACTGTTTACTGTGGTCACAATATTGGGCAATCCAATTTTCCGCATTCATCATTTGTGTCCCAATTCTGAGGCTACACCTTTGAAGGCTACACCTAAGTTTGCAAAGGTCCAGATCCTGTAGTACCCCCAAGAGTACACATTTGGGATGTCTTTCTAATTATCTCTAATTGTCTTTCTAAATTAATTTATTTGTATGGTTAGATACTCGAGTCAGTTGAAAACCAAAGTTAAGTGTTATCTGGCATTTTCTCAAAAATAAAAAATTCTATTCACTGTATCCATATACAAAGAAATTAGACAGTATATGAAGAAGTATTAGTGTTTGCCATGCGCTTGATGCCCAGTGTCGCTAGCTGAGCAGAAATACAAAATCATGTTTGGCTTGGTCCCCTCAAAGTTACGTTGGATTTTCTCTTTAGCGTAAAGGCCCAACTATAACTGTTTTTATGTTCGTAGAGTTAGTTTGTGAAGTAAATATATAGGCTATAATCTCTGTTTTTACAGCTATTTATTTTAAGGCAAGTGCTGATGTTTTACGTGCGTTCGGCCAATCAGCGTCAGTAACATCACTGGTAGTTCCTATAGTGCTGGGTTAGACCCATCTGAAGGAGACTATTTAGTTCCTCCAAAAGAACTTCCTAGAACTAAAATATTTCCTACTTCCTGAGATGCGAACAAGCCAAAAAACAAGGTACATCAACCAATAATCTGAAGAACTATGAAAAGGTTCCTCCGATGCAAAAGCCGATATTAGTGTCAAATTCGCATAATCTTACTTGTTCGTTTTCAAACAATCTGATACCGCTCCATTCGTCATTAGGTTTATGGGTGAACTTTTATGCCTTTTTCCTAAAAATCGAGATTGGGTTGGCCTGTCTCTGTTATATGACGTGGCCGTCTCTCTGACCTACAGAGTGAGAGTTATCAGCCCCAATGACTCAATTCTCTGCGGAGTTAACCTTTTAAAATGAAGGTTGCCAGAGACCAGTCAGTGACCTACTTTGAAAAGTCATTGTCCTGCTTGGATCAGATACACATTTTGTCCTTGCAAAGTCACGCTGATTATTATTAGTGATCTGGTAACCAAGAATTCTCCACCAAAATTCAGTCTGTTACAAATGTTTATAGGTAATTGTCAGAGATGCTTGTTTAATCTGTATCTCCAAGTGTAACAACTCAAGATTTTTTAGTACTTTAGACATCATTACAGAATAACAGGCTTAACTTACACTACCACCTTGACCGAACTTGTTTTGTATAGGTTTAATTTTACTTAGACTACATATAAATTTATTTCAATTGGACGCTTAGTTTGCACTAGCTATATGTGATTGCACTGTAAGGATTGCTCTAATTTTGCTATACTTGGAATAGTGACAATAAAGAATCTTGTAACACTTTTAACTGTTTAGTAGGAAGACCTCGTAAACCTGTGAATAACTTGAAAGATAGTAGGACCCCTACTTCAATGTTTCACTGAATATAGATAGTAGTAGAACAATGTCCACACAAAACAGCTCAGGTCTAAATGTATGCACAATTCTGAACGTTTTATAAAGGTTTGACAAATATTTATATCCAGTATTTGGTGATGCCATTCTTTGTGGTATCAATATGGGAATATGGGAAAATCACAAGGAAGCAGTCCCTCATAATTATGTCGTTGCCTAAAACATTACAGGTATCCAGCTTTTAATGCATTGGTTTATGAGCAAAACTCTTAGGAACATTAATGATTCATCACAGCAATGCACTGCTCGTGTATACAAGCAGAATCCAGCCCTGCAATGTGCTGATTCATGTGTGCCATTTGACATAAATCAGAGAAGTGTCATTCTGTTAAGTTTGCTAATATGTCTGATCCAGACCTACATATTATATCAACACTATTTAAGTATTACTGACATTGGTTATTGTCCTCCACATGAAATAATTTTACTATTATTCACTATTTTACAATTAAACGCAAATCAACAAGAGATGTTTTCTTTTGAAAGGGTCTCATGATCTGTGTACATGCATGAATATTTTTTTTTTGCATTTGTTTTGTAACATGCCTTCACATTCAAGTTGTAGTCTTTTTTTACATTATATTATTCTCATTTCGGTTGACCTATATTATAAACGTTTTAATTTTATAAATATAAAAAAATGATGTAAAAAAAATCACGTCATCAATAATCACAAGTACAAGGACTATTATTTTAGTAGCAGTGTGCAGAGTTGATAATTTTCACTTTTCTGTAAAATGAACAGATAGCAGAAAGTAACTGTCAAGTTCCAAAGACAAATGTACAATAGAGCAACAAAGTGGTCCACAAAAATCCTGAATAATATCATGTGTCTTAAAAAAAAATACCTTTGTTACACAGACTTAAATTCATGTTTCATTTACAATATTGTACAGAAACTGTACATGAAACTTGAGTTAACATCTGCAAAATCCTCAAACAAAAAGATATATATTATGTTTAATTGTTAACTTCCACCGACTGCCAGAAAATTGTGGTACGTGAAATATTTAACTAAAGATGCACCCAATAAATACTGATGAAACACTGACAAAGCATATTAGATGCATATATTCATTATTTACCATTGATTGAGCTGCATGTTCACACTTACCTTTAATGCCATCTCATTCATATTTGCATCTGAACATTTATAACTGTTGATTCTTGTCGAATGTTTTATGAGCATTTAATGAACATCACTGTTGGGTGGATCACTTGACAATACAAGTGTAATAATACCCAATGTGAATTCATTAAAGAACCCAATATTACTGCAAAAAAAAATTGTAATTGTATAACATATACACTCACCGGCCACTTTAGGTAAACCTGTTCAAATGTTAGTTAACGGAGATATCTAATCAGCCAATCACATGGCAGCAACTCAATCCATTTAGACATATACGTGATCAAGACGGTCAGCTGAAGTTCAAACTGAGCATCAGAATGGGGAAGAAAGGACAATTAAGTGACTTTGAATGGTTGCCAGACGGGCTGGTCCAAGTATTTCAGAAACTGCTGAGATTCTCACGCACAACCATCTCTCGGGTTTACAGAGAACGGTCAGAAAAAGAGTAAATATCCAGTGAGCAGAAATTCTGCTGGTGAAAATGCCTTGACGATGTCAGAGGTGAACGGCCAGACTGGTTTGAACTGATCGAAAGGCAACAGTAACTCAAATAAGCACTGGATCTGCAGAAGAGCATCTCTGAACACACAATACTTGAAGCAGAAGACACACCGGTGACACTCCTGTCAGATAACAACAGAAACTGAGGATACAATTCACTCGGGATCACCAAAACTGGACGACAGAAGATTGTAAAAACGTTTCCTGGTCTGATGAGTCTCGATTTCTGCTGAAATTCGGATGGTAAAGTCAGAATTTGGCGAAAACAACATGAAATCATGTATCCATCCGGCCTTGTATCAACAGTTCAGGCTTGTGGTGGTGGTGTAATGGTGTGGAGGAGATTTTCTTGAGCCTCTTAGTACCAGTTGCTCATCATTTAAACACCACAGTCTACCAGAGTATTGTTCCTGACCATGTCCATCTCTTCATGACCACAGTAAACCCATCATCCGATCACTACTTCCAGCATGATACCACACATCACCAAGCTCAAATCATCTCAAACTGGTTTCTTGAAGATGACGATGAGTTCACTAAACTCAAATGGACTTCAGTCTCCACATCTCAGTCCAGTAGAGGTCTTTTATAAATGTACTGAAATGGGAGATTCACATCATGGATGTGCAGCCAACAAATATGCAGCAACAGCATGATGCGATCATGTCAATATGAACCAAAATTTCTGAGGAATGTTTCCAGCATATTGTCGAATCAATGCCATGAAGAATTAAGGCACTTCCGAAGGCAAAAGGGGGTCCAAACCAACTCCGGTACTAGCAAGATCTACCTAAAAAAGTGGCTGATGAGTGTATATTCAGTCAATGCAACTGACATCATTACGTATACACTCTCATTAACAGTCAATGTTGCTGCAGATATGGACTTTGTGATTAATACAGCTAATTCCTAGTTTTAGCATACCCTGGGCAGATTGTATATTAAAAATCAAGCATAGAGGTCATGTTTGAACTGCATCCTTGCAATATGTAGATATAAAAGGCTTTTAGGGTGCATGAATACAAATATATAATGTATAATTCAAATGTACACACAAAGATTTAGGTCCTGACAAACTGTGTATGTCAAGTATTTTGTAAAACAATTCCTGTCCATGTTTCCTGGCAACTTATGTGGCGAACCAAATAGCAAGGATCAGGCCAAAGAACAACCAATGGAACAGACCTGTCAATCAATATCTGTTGCCACATGAGAAGCCAGTAAACTACTTTGTAAGTAAAATGTACTGGTCATGTTTCTTGCATCAATCTGAACAGTTTCTTTTGAATCTTTAATACAGCTTCCACCAACCAAAGTTTCACAATTCAGCTCAACAGACAGTTTTTAACAGCAACTTAGTGAAAAATGACTGTATAATGGTTCTTTATGAGACTGTTTTGTAAGCTTTATTGGGTGTGTACATGTGTGTGAACTACAGGAATATTTCAGAGCCAAATACATTAGATCTATGGAATAAAACTAACAAAAAAGTATGGATAATCAGTCAAAGAGTCAAATTTACCACTGCTACAAAAAAAAAAAAAAACACACAATGTTTAAGCTATTAAAATAAGATTGTGGATAAAACAAAAAGGCATTTACATTACACCAGATATTATACCAAGGCCATTTAGTGTACTAAAGGATCGACCAACGATGGAAGAGTCAATGCTCTTTCTTCATCAGGCAGTACACATTGGAAATGAAGAATTTCATGGTAACCTGAAACAGGAAAAACACAAGTTAAAAAAACATGAAGATTGAATTTTTTTAAAACTTGTTTGTAATAATGACAGTGGGTCGCATTCACTACACAACCATGGAACGAGTCAACCCAAAAAAAAAACAAAAAATTAGAAACTACAAAAGCTGTTTTTGTTGGAATTATGATCGGAATGATCTTAGACTTAACGTTATTTCACCTAAAAATTAATTCTCTCACCAATTACTCATGGCGTTCCAAATCCGCAAGACTTTTGCTCATGTTTGGTACACAAATGAAGATCTTTGAGGAATTCCGGGGGATTTCTGTCCTTCCATAGACAGTTACACAACTACCACTTTGATGCTCAAACAGTTCATGAAGAGTTCAAATGTTTTGAAGAGACACGATTCCTTTAAATGATGAACAGATTTAAGCTTTTATGCACACAAACATTCAATGAACACATCAGTTACGAGAAACAGAAGCTCAAACATATTCACTCGACATGAAAGAACCAATGAGATTCATTCTTACAAAAAATAAATCCTAAATTAAATCTGTTCATCATATAAGCGACCAAGTCTCTTCAGAAAATTGAGTAAACCGCTCAATTCATATGAATTAATTTTACGATCTCTCTATTAACTTTTTTGAAACGTCAAAGTGGTAGTTGCATAGCAGTCAATGGAGGGACAAAAATCTTTCAGATTTCATCCAAAAATAACTTTGCGTTCCGAAGATGAACAAAAGTCTTACGGGTTTGGAACGACATGAGCGTGAGTAAATGACAGCAATATACATTTTTGAGTGAACTAACCCTTTAATGAGCATTTATGGAAAACATGTTCCAAAGTTTAGAAAGATTGGAACATTTAACAAAACTCATGTCTCTAGCTTTCTATCCACAGAGCAATTACTGTCAATCTAGCCACTCAAGAGCTGAATTACTAGCAACTCACCTTAAATGCTGTACAATTGTCATTACAAAATCTCCTAAAAATACTTGGTGCGGTTGAGAGCCCTCTGAGCAAGCTGGCCGCTCTCGTCCGTGATTTTCTCCCAGTCTGTCTGACCGACGACAAAACCAATCGCACGTTTTCTGTCGGCATCCTTCTTCTCTTCGAGATCAGCCCAGCGCACCTGGAAGATCAGCATGTTTAATGAGTGCAAAATGTTTAAATCATGACCCTCCCCCAAGAAAAGCAATGCAAATTCAAATCAGATGGTCAGCAACTATTTGAGAGTCTTTGTTCAGTAGAATAAAATACAGACCAACAATTCAATCATTTTCAAAACAGGGCTCTCAATCTGCAATTCTCAAGAACATTCAAAATGAAAAACTGAACAATAGGTGACCACAAACAGTGAGTGAAAGCCAATACAGAACATAATATGTGCACCGCATTACCCTCTTTTTGCCAGGTTCAGACATGCGACTGGCATAGTCATCGGGCAGCTGAAGGAAGTCTTCCATGCCGGACAAATCAGTGTCTCGTTTTCTCTTGCCTCCTCCAGCCAGACCATCCAACTTGTCTGGAAGGACAAAGTAGCATCTAAAGTCATCATCAATTCGACATCTGATGAACATTTATTTGTGTCAAAGCTACTAAAACCTGGTAAATTACATACTGATATGAAAGAAAAGCGAGTGTGTCTTTGCACAGCCATAGATTAGAACAGAATATGAATATCTAATGCACAGTTCATTAGGATTAAGAAGTTACGAGGCAGGGTCGCCATTTTTTACACCGTCTAGCGCTCATGAAAATCACTTTCAGACCTGTAGATTGTTCGAAACAGGGATTGAAACAGTTGCATTTTCTTCTTGGTTTGGTTCGCTTTCACAAGGCAACATTTCTAAATGGACCTAAACAGATTCTTCTCATCCATCAGGATGGGATAGACAACAGGCTTAAGGCCCGTACACACCGGGACGAATATCAGCGAGCACTATTCGTCAGCGTTTTTCAACGCGTTTTTTGTGATAACACCCAAGCGATTTTCACCGACAATGAGCCGAGTGAACATGCATATTCATTCCCTGACATTAGATGGCGCAAATTTGCTCTGCAATACCACTCCATATCAGTTTTCTTTAATCAACATGTTTGTAGCCCCTGTCGCATTTGTCATATAGTTCTTTTTGTTCTAACACCAACGAGACCAGCAGCTCTACATTCATCTTGCATTGCATCTTCCTCGTCTTATTTCTACCTGGCCGTGAAGACGCTACTTGGCGTAGATCTTCTTTGCCGTTACGTACGTGTGCTCGGCAAGACTGTTTTGTGTTTGAGCGCCCCCAAGTTGTGTTTTACTGTAACTTCAGAAGCTCCAAATATGTGAGCAAAAGTCAATCTCATTGGTCGGATAGTTTTTGACGCAGTGCGTCAAACTAAAAAAACGGGGCGAATGTCGGCGCACGTTATTCGCCAGACTTTTTAAACGCCTTTTTTGTGTTCACACCCAAGCGATTTTCACTGACGATGAGCCGAGTGAACATGCAAATTCATTTCCTGACATTAGATGGCGCCAATTTGCTCTGCAATACCAGTTCTCGTTTATCAAGATGTCACGTTTGTCATATTTCTTTATGTTCTAACACCAACGAGACCAGCAGCTCTACATTCATCTTGCCTCGCATCTTCCTCATCTTATTTTTTCCTGGCTGTGTAGACGGCGACACTACTTAGCGTAGATCTTCTTCGCCGTTACGTACGTGTCCTCGGCAAGAGCGCCCCCAAGTTACTGTAACTTCAGAAGCTCCAAACATGTTAGCAAAAGCGCCAATCTCATTGGTCGAATAGTTTTTGACGTGGCGCGTCAAACTAAAAAAAACGGGACGAATGTCGGCGCACGTTATTCGCCAGCGTTTTTAAACGCGTTTTTTGTGTTCACACCCAAGGGATTTTCACTGACGATGAGCCGAGTGCACATGCAAATTGATTCCCTGACATTAATTGGCGCCAATTTGCTCTGCAATACCACTCTATAACAGTTCTATTTTACCGAGATGTTTGTAGTCGCAGTCGCGTTTCTCATATAGTTTTTATGTTCTAACACCAACGAGACCAGCAGCTCTACATTCATCTTGCCTTGCATCTTCCTCGTCTTATTTCTACCTGGCAGTGAAGACGCTACTTGGCGTACTTCTTCTTCGCCGTTACGTACGTGTGTTCGGCAAGACCGTTTTGTGTTTGAGCGCCCCCAAGTTGTGTTTTACTGTAACTTCAGAAGCTCAAAACACATGAGCAAAAGCACCAATCTCATTGGTCGGATAGTTTTTGAAGTGGCGCGTCAAACCAAAAAAAACGAACTCGAGGCGTTTTTTAAAAAAAGACACTTTTTACGTGTGGCGTTTTCCACGTCGGTGTGCACACTCATATTGGCGACCTTTGTTTAGTTACGAGGCTTTAAACGTCGGCGAATATCGCAGGCAAAATTCGTCCCGGTGTGAACAGGCCTTTAATCATGTGACCCAAAACCAGTCACATGGGTCTTTATTTTACAATTGAGAGTTATACATTACATGAAAGGTGGATAGGTGTTAATATAGGACGATGTTTGTCCGAGAGATACAACTATTTGAAAATCTGGAATCTGAGGGTGCAAGAAAATTATTTTATTTTAAAAATAAAATTTTATATATTTACTGTAAGAAATTTACAAAATATATTCATGGAACATGATCTTAATATCCTAATGATTTTTGGCATAAAATAAAAATCGATAAATTTGACCCATACAATGTATTGTTGGCTTTTGCTACAAATACACCCGTGCGACTGATGACTGGTTCTGTGATCACACATAGTCTTTTGTCTCGAAAACCCGCCCTTCCAGCAGTTGTTTGACTCTCCGTGGCAGGCACACATTACTTGCGGGGTGTGAATAACAGCATGCAGCCGTGGGCCACTTCTGTCGGGAGAAAGCAGTTTGGCCTGAAACCAGCGAATCCCACCGAAGAGGGTCTCGCGAGTCTGCACAGCGTGTTGCTACGGAAACAGCCGTTCCTGTGGCGAGCCGCTCTGCTGTACTACACCGTCCATCACGCCGCGAGCATGAGCTTCAGCCAACTGTTCAGCCACATCGGACGCTTCGTGCGCGACCCCGCTGTGCGCTGGGAATATTGCCTGCGCGCCAAACGGGGACAGACGGACACCTCGAGACCAGGTGATCGCTAACAATAGAACTGAGAAGTGTGTGAATGCAAGATTATTGCACTTGAGGAAGCAAACGTTATGATCTACTATTTAAGCTTTTTATTACTATTCTGAGTCTGTGTCCATCCATCCATCTGTTTATCGGTCTATCTATCTATAGGTTGATATATAGACCTATAGATAGATAGAAAGACCTATAGATATAGATGGAGACCTATAGATATACAGAAAGACAGGCCTATAGATAGATAGAACAATAGATAAACAGACCTATAGATATAGACCTATAGATAGATATATAAACCTATAGATCGATATATAGACCTATAGACATATAGACAGATTTATCTATTGTTCTATCTATAGGGATATATATTTATATAGGTCTATATATCTATCTAATGTTCTATCTATATATAGGTCTATCTATCTATCTATCTATCTATCTATCTATATATCTATCTATCTATCTATCTATCTATCTATATATATATCTATCTATCTATCTATCTATCTATCTATTTATTTATTTATGCCCACCACCACCCCCTTCACTAGGAAGGACTCTATATCTATCTATCTATCTATCTATCTATCTATCTATCTAT
>JAOTRC010000010.1:14606436-14623470 GCA_027497675.1 Cyprinella lutrensis | reverse complement strand
ACACAGCCACAAGTACAGATCGCATGCTTGCTTCAGTCCAAACGCACTTTGCTATAGAGTCTAAAGACAAACAAACTAGCCGATTATAAAATCTTAATCTTACATAGATTTGGAACTGTTTGGTATCATTTCTCAAAGATACAAAAACATACATAAATCAAAAACAATAATTGGTGTTGCAAATTGCAACTAACCATGACAAAGTTTGAAGCTGTAAATATGCACTCTTTGGTAAGAGTGTCAACACTCAAAACACCCTGGATCCCAGCACAGGTCATAACTGTGTCATAGCTATCGTTTATAATAGGGATGTGCGAAACTACTTGACTGGTCTAGTTGACATTGGAAAAGCTAGACGTTTCCATTCATGTTTTTTCCACATTTATGTTTGCTTTACACTTTACAAAGGCTGCCTTAAAAATTCTGCCATGTTACACATTTTAAGTAATGTATTGTTTCTAAAGTATATACAATATTGTTTTCTCAGGCCTTGCATGTATTAGTTTTTCCCATCAGTCTATTCAGTAGATGAGCAAGATAAGAGTGTTTTTTCAACACTTTACCATTTTCTCCTTCATCATGTCAAACTGGCATATCAAAATTGCCTTAATCGAAGGCTTGTTATACAATTGGTTATTAGGGAAATATAAAATTTGACACCAGCTTAAATGGAAAACGTTATGCAATTAAACTTGACAATATGTCAGGGCTCTTTTACCATTTTTCTGGCCATTCATATCAGGACTTTTATTTGAGGATTCCTGTTTATTCTGGCTATTGGGTTTGTGGTCCTGCACTGCCAATTGATTCAGTTGATTTTATAAGTTTAGCTAATTGAATAAGTGAACGCTTAAGTTTGATTTTACAATGACCACCAATGAAATGATCTCTTCCAGTAAGGAATTTCATGGTGCACACACCCATTTTAAAGGACATAATTGCCCCAGTTCCAATAAAAATATAATTCAAATTAAATACTGCTGCATAGAATGCATATAATCATGGTTAGTGGCTGAAAGTAATGTGTATTCTGAAAATAAAAGTACTGAAAATGGTCCTGAAATATATAGCATTTTTTTAAGTTTACATGACTGCAACTGACATCAGCAAAGAGATGGATGAATTGATTAAATGTTGTGACCAAAACAATGATACATCGATTTTTCTTCTTTTACTTTTCTTTATGCTTTACTCCGTTTCAAGCCAAAATACATGTATTAAGTTGGAATCTGGAGTATGGAGAAGGATGATTTGAAATTTCAGCTTTACAGTGCATAAAAAGAAAGTTTACAAAGACTGTCAACTGTTAATTTGAACAATACTTCACCGAGCAAAAGGGGTCACAAAGCTGGATGTACAAAAATTACAGGCAAAAAAAGTTACTATTTATGAATTTTGTATTGCAAGTAACCAAAAGAATATGGACAAACTTTATCAAAAACAACACTTGAGTTTGAGTTTAAACTAAAATTCACCATGTCATTAGTTTAAAACAGTGCTGTGTAATGCCAGGTTCAGACTAGACTATATCTTTATCTGTTACAATAATCAGTGTCAGATCATGACTCCTAATTTCGTGTCGTGGACAAGAAACATGTCGACTACACGTTGATTCCAGACCGATCATCGCTTGCCATCTTTAACATCATATGTGATGTCACTGAGAAGGCAGAACTAGCGACTGACTTCGGGAAACAAGAACTTAAAAACAAAAGCTACAGAAGCGGCATGTCAGCTTCATGCCAATTCCAGTACTCACCGGGTTGTTGAGGCGCCTCTGCTATCATTCGCCAGCATTAATCTTTTTTCACTCTGTCGTAGTAGTCCCTCGAGCAGGAGTATTGTTGCCATAGCTCCACAAAACTTTCCTCCATTGCATAAATCCACCTAGCAGCACCAAAACCATCGTCTCGCTCTCGTTTCGCCATGCTTGAAAGCTGTGTCCGTAAGAGCTTCTGTGCTGCTATTGGTCAATGCCACAGATGTGACAGAACTCGTCGTGAGTGAGTAAAGTGAAGGCCAAGTATTGTAACCCATACTCAGCATTTAACCCATTTAAGTTAGTGCTCACAGGAGTAGTGAATACACACACGTGAACGCACACCAGGGCAGTGGGCACCCAAGGAGCGGTTGGGGGTTATGTGCCTTTCTCAAGGGCACCTCAGTCGTTTCCTGCCGGCACTGAGAATCGAACCCACAACCTTTGGGTTACCAGTCTGACTCTCTAACCATTAGGCCACGACTGCCCCTAAACCTCCACCCTTTTCAGTGGAGGACCGCAAAAAAATTAAATATGCAAGTCTTTCTGCCATGAAGCATCACAGCCGTGGCGTCAGTTGTTGTCCAGAGACACACATAATGAGAAGAATCGATCGATTCTTGCATCCTGACGCCCATAGTCTTTTACGAATGATATCGTGTAGTCTGAACCCAGCATAAAACAGACTGAAATCGTTATTTTTTTTCAAATGTAGAAAAGCTTAACTGCCCTCAATTGGTAAGCCATCATTCAGGTCAACTGTTCTTTAAGTTCTTCAATATTTAAATGAAAGGAAAAACCACCGTCTCTTTAGTGTGCATGTTAATTCCTCATGTAAGAGCTTCCTTGCTTTCTTACAATGTTCTGATGTATCCAAAACTACAACATTTTTACTGTAATTCCAGCTTGTTAGAACAATCCTTAAGCTTTTATCAACATAATAAACACCGACTTGTATGGCAAGCTTGTGATTTTGGTTTAGGTCTTCACATATCAACCAAAAACAAAAATCCTTCTAAAAGTAGCTCGACAGAATTAACGGCTCTATTGTGAGACCAATTTTAAAATAAGCCACAAAGATAATAGTGCAGAGTAATGTATAGCTTCCTACAAGATTAAACTGATATGCATTCATTGAATTTCAAGTCGCACAACAAAGGGTCATTATTAGGAGTTGTGTGTTTCTGTGTGAAGAGCATACTAATTGTGAGGCTTTTTAATATTGGGCTAGATAAAATAAAGATTGATTACACGAAACAGCTACATCATGAGAAATTCTTCTCCAAAGAAGCCATTGCACTGAAATGCTTTAAATAAGCCATCATAAGTCTGAAGTTTTACAAGCTGACTTGTATTTGGATACTGACGGTATTTGGATAAGAGTAGCCATTGCAATGCTTGAGTTGAAAGTGGAGACTTGAACAGATTCACTTCATAACATTCTAATAAAGTTGTGCTTAAATTTGACAGGCTGTAAATAACGATTCAGCTGAAGGAGTTACAGGTCTTAGTTAAAAAAAAATGACTCTGCTCCTAGTTTTAATCTAGTGATGATAGAAGAGCAATGCATTTGAAACATCTCAAGAGATCAGTTATGCCAGTGACATTAACAAAATATATGCACATTACCAATTACAAGTCTCTATGGACAGTTTGTAAGTAAAATATTTTAAATTAGCTAAATTGTTGTGGATCTTGAAATAAGGATTAAGTAAATGTAAAGATTTGGGAGGATAAACAGAGAAAGACAATGATAAATACCATTATAAAACACAATACTTTTGGACATCAAAGTTTGTTAGTTCAAACACTTTCAAGTTAGGTCAACTACCTGCCTTTAGTAAGACAACATGATATTCGCTGTTACCAATATATTTGCTCGAGAAAGCATTTAATAATCCATATTTAGAATATGGATTAAAATTATTTTAAAAACCCCAGGAGATCCCATGTCTCAGGAATATTCTTTTTTATTTCTTTCATCTTTGTCATCTTGGATTGGGAAAGAATATCCAGAAACATTGATCAATAACAAGAGTACTTACCTTGATTAGGTGAGAAACTGGTTCAAGTAACTATAAAGTCACAGTTTAAATTATTGGATAAAAGAAGCATGCATGCAACATGAGGTCCTACCATATCCGCCTCGTCGTCATCCTCCTTTTTCACTTCAACCTTTGGTTCTTCTTCAGATGGGTTGAAGTCTTCCATCTCCACCTATCACAAAAGCAGTTTATGTTACTATGAGAAGAAAAGAATAAGGAAAACTCATTTACATTTCTATAATGAACATAATAACGGCACAAGTTATCAACAAACGTACATCTTCAATTGCCGCATCCTGCAGTAGAGACCTGGTATCTAGCCGTATCATATGGGGTGGTGCAGACTCCCAGCCACTGGCCAGCTGTGCATAAAATGCATATTATTAATCAGGCTCATGAAAAAGGGCATCATGTAGTTCTGGTGGTATTACTCAAACCATAAATTAAGTTAAAGAAAATACCTTCGTAATGTCCTTTAGTATTCGCCCATGTATGTTTCTCTTGGTACATGTTTGGTGATCAGTGGTGATTTCAGCCAAGTACACCTGAGAATAAAAAATGAGAGTTAAAGACGTAGATATAAAAAAGTAGATACTTCTACTCTACATAGATGGCTAGCATTTCAATTCATTCCTAGAAAGGAACCACTTAAACTTATATTAAATAAAGATGAAGCTCACCTCGAAACCTTTTGTCTTAGCAGCACTCCAGAACTGGTCAAAGTACTTCACTTTATCATTAATGGCATCCAGGATTATGAAGGGAAAAAATCCATCATCCAGTGTTTTCTTAAATGTCTTCAACATACTGTTTCGATATGTATCTTCCATCTCCGGTTCATATTCATATTCGAGCACCTGATCGACGGCCAGGAAGATTTACATGATCAGTTAGAGAAAATGAGTAGAGGTTTCTCATTTAAAATAAATGAACAGAAAGAACTAGTTCAAACCTTGTTCTTGACACGCTTCCCAGTATCAGGGTCCTTCTCAACTTTTTCCACTTCAGTCATAAAATAATCATCCAGGCCAAGCACTCTGGGTGGTGCACCTCCACATTCAACCTCTTTGTCCTACATCAGTAAAAGCATAATTACTTCATGGATGAATTGAAATGATTGACAAAAATTGAAGTCATTGACAAAAAAAAGGAAACTACATTAGCAAGTTTGTTCTTTTCTTTTGGCTTTGTGGAGTCTCTTTGGCCCAAAACATCTCATCTCAAGCACTTCCAGCTATGCGAGCTTGATGAAATGCAAATATGCACTGCAGTCTCATTGCCAGTAGGGGCAGTAGAGAGAACATTAGCATAAATTGTTTCCTACTGCGGCTAGTTTTCTGTATATTTATGAGCCAGCTTAATAACAGCCTCCAGTTTAGTATATAGTCATTTGAAGGCAACTCAACATTTACCCTGAGGGACTTGTCAAATTCCATAAATGGCCAAAGTAGACCAAACATTTTTGGGAAAAATAATAAAAGATCTCATGTATTACCCTAATAAGTTTTGCCACATGACTTTTGCCACTTCCAGGTAACCCACGCATGATGACTACAATCTGAAAAAAAAAATTACTGTGGGTAAAGCATGATTTTCAAAAGTAGAGAATAATTATTATAATAATAACAAAAAAATTATGGCATACCCTGTCAGGTCGAGTTGATCGTCCTGGGTGTTTGAGGATGTCCTCGGCATTCTTTATCTCTGGTTTCTTCTCCACACGAGGAGGGGCAACAGGTGCAGGAGGGGGCAGTGATGTGGAGGGTGGGGGGCGCTCCTCTGGATAGCTCCTCCGATCACCTGGATAAGAAATATAGGTATCTTACACAGGTCCCAAATATTCAAGCTTAGTAATTATTTGGTTATTGATGAGATATTGACTTACTTCCATAGCTTGAGGATCCATGGTCATAATGCTCAAGACTCCTTTCATAGGAAGACCTCTCATAGCTTGATCGGCTATAAACCTCTCGATCCCTGCTCGAGCGGCTTGGGTGATCTCTTTCTCTGTCTCGGTGTCCTGGACGAGGCCCAAGTGGAGGTCTGAAAGCAGTCACACGAAAATAAAATCTAGATTTATTACTGCACTCTTGTTTTCCGGTCTGTGACAAACAAGTGCTTGAACCAATATGGGTATACAATACATAAAATGTCAAATGGTGTGAGAAATGAAAGCAGCAGCAAAGTCTTGAAGTACCTACCGTTCATCTCGAAGGTAACGGTCCCTTTCATATCTGTCTCTCTCATAATCCAGTGCTGGCTTCTCCCTATATGGATCTCTCTCCCAATCCCTGTCATAATCTCTGGTACCACCATATGGGTCACTTCTTCTGTCATAGTATGGGTCTCTAGGGCCAAGCAGTTCTAACAAAGAAGAGAAGTTCATCACACATGAAGAAAACACAAATGAATATAAACAAGCCCAATGTTTTTAAGCAAACAAACCCAATATTAACAGAACAGAACCAACCTTTCTCATACAGTCGCTCAGATGGCGGTGGGGCAGGCCTCAACACAATCCTCTCTCCATAAGATATCCTTTCCACTGTTGCACCTGGATCTGTTAAATGAAAACACAATATAGTTTGACAAAATACATTTAAAACGATGTCAGTTGAGAGGCAGAATAAATACTGACCACGGCCATGCCCATAGTCCACTGTTTTAGCAATGAATGTGGCAGTGGGAACAGGTGCTGAAGAATGAAGAAAGTCTGTAGATTGATTTGAAGGGGCTAAACCAGGTTCCAAGATCTGTCCCGTTTCTGACAATAAATTGGCAGCCTTTGAGAAAAACAAAATAGTCATTCAACCAGTGTTTTTTTTTTTTCATTAACTATTGGACATTAATTTCTGAATTAAGAAGCATCATTTGAAACCCAAAGTTGGCATACCTGCAGAGCACTTTTAATCCCAGGTGTAATTTCCAATCCAAGAATTCCGGGAGGAAATTCTGCCGGCAACCCAGTCGAATCTGGGTTGGGAGCATCTCCCAAAGACTTCTGGCTTTCCTGGAGCTCTCTAAAGGTTAAATAAAATTAGTAAGATTTCAACTTATGAAATCTCATCCAGCTGGCCTGAATGCCCTGAATGTTATTTAAATAATGATACACTGTTGGGAAATAAATTTTACCTCATCATTTTCAACTCCTGAGCAGCTTTTAGAATGATCTCATGCTGCCTTTGAGAAAGAGCAAGTACAGCTTTATTTGCAGTAGGTGATGACTGCTCAAGTGGGGTGTCCGGGGCAAGAGGTGCAGGCATGCCAGCTAGAGGTACTGGGTTATGTTCATATTGGGGCTTTGATTCACCAACTGGATGAGCGTAACCTCTCTCTGGTGGGGGCAAGGGTGGTGGCCTTTCCCAATCAGGATGAGAGTGAAACGAAGGATCCCTATCTCGTTCTTGATAAGGCGGATCATCAGGGTAACAAGGTCGTCTTCGTTCCTCTCTGTATCGATCCTCTTCCTCAAATGGGAATGATTTTTCTCTTCCCTCTAACCAAGGATCCTCTCTAATGACCTCTGGGCGATGATGCGAAGGATAGTCTCGGTCAGGTTGTTCCCTGCCCCATTCGTCACGAGAACCGTAATACTCATCGTCTTGCTCATAATCTGGATGATGATCATGAATAGGTCTTCTGGGTGCATCATCTTCTTCACCATATGGGTATTCCTCATCATAATTTCTTTCTTCATGGGGTGGAGGGACACGCCATCTCTCCATTGGCATTGGGGGCCTCATAGGTGGTCTTCTCATCCCTCTGCCCATTTCGTGGGGAGGTAAAGGAGGACGTCTCAGCCCTCGACCACGTGGATGAGGCCATCCAGGTTCTCGGTCTATTTCTTCATCATATTCAAGAGATCCAGCTGGTTCCCTTGCCAAGATTTCATGAGGTGGAGGTGGCCGTCTCATCTCTCGCTCCATCATGTCATGGCGGGGTGGTTGTCCCCATGGGCCTACACCGCGTCTGAATCGTGGTATCATTCCCCCACGTGGTCCCATGTGAGGAGGTCCATGGGGGTTGTGTTGCAAACTTCCAGGAGGAGGAGGGCGTCTTGGACCATGAAGCATAAATCGTGGATTGAAAGGGGGCCTTCTGGGACCTCCTGGAGGAAAAGGAGGTCTTGCACGCATTGGAGGTCTCCTCTCTGCCCAGTATGGATCTTCTTCCTCCCAGTAATCTTGTTGTTCCTCTTCCCAGTGTTCACCTGGAGGAGTGCTCTCTGGATACTCTTCTGGGAAGTGTTCTTCCTCTGGATGCCACATCTCAAGGGGTGCTTCCTGATCCTCTAATTCTCCAGGACCATCTAAAGAGGGATCTCTCCAAACCAAATCCTGGTCCTCTTCATGCCTTGTGTCATCAGTTTCCTGATGGTCATAGGGATCCTCTTGCATCATTTCTCTCTGGCAATTGGGATCAGCCCCTTGTCCACCATACTGCCCTCGACCACGTGCGCGGCCCCTGCCCCGAAGAGGCACTGGCCCTTGGCCCCTTCCTCTCCCTCGGGTGGCCTGAGGTGGACCAGTCTTCTGAGGTGGAGTCGTCATGTGTGGCCCCCTAGTAGCCTCTTTAATTGTTTCAGGTTTAAACTTATCATTTTGAGGAGGCTTTGTATGTTGTGGTGGCCCATTTGCAGCATGAACAGTTTTAGGAGGTTGTGAGCTAGAGTTCTGAGGTTTCTTGTTTGTGGTGTTTGAACTTTCCGTAGGTAAGGATGGTTTAGAAGCATCTTCTGTTGGCTTATCCTGCTTTGCAGTATCAGCAGTGGTATTCTCTGATTTAGTATCCTTAGTTTGAGGAATGGGTTCACTCTGAATAAAAAATCCATCAACTGAGTCCAGTAAATCATCTGTCAATGAAGGACCAGTGGAAGCACCATCTTTTTTGCTATTTTGATCTTTGTGTTTTTCTGGGCCTGTTTGAGTTGGAGGAACTGCTGGTGCATCAAGTTTTGATGATGGTTGCTTTGTTTGAATTCCGGGTACAGGACTGGATTGCTGCCCATGCCCTGGTTGTTGAGGGGGTAAATAGGGTCTTTCAAAACGTGTAGGTGCATTCTGTCTAGGGGGATTATCAAGTCTTGTTGGAGCCCCTGGGTGTTGAAGATTACCTCTGGGAGGTTGACTAAATCGCTGGCCACTGTCAAATCTGGGTGGCCCGCTAAACCGTTGCTGGGGTGGCTGTTCAAACCGTGGGCCTCTGGGACCTTCAAACCTGAAAAGAAATTAAATAAAATCAGAAATTAGTAGCTCCAGAAAACTAAAATATTACCCAATTAAACATTATTCTAAATACAATACCTTGGGCCATCAAATCTTCCATGAGGCCCAGGGGGTCGGACACCCAAACCGGGTGGTCGAAACCCCTGCCCATGTTGTCCAGGCCCCGGCCCATGTTGTCCAGCCCCCGGCCCATGTTGTCCAGGCCCCGGCCCATGTTGTCCAGGCCCCGGCCCATGTTGTCCAGGCCCCGGCCCATGTTGTCCAGCCACCGGCCCATGTTGTCCAGGCCCCGGCCCATGTTGTCCAGCCCCCGGCCCATGTTGCCCAGCCCCCGGCCCATGTTGCCCAGGCCCCGGCCCATGTTGTCCAGGCCCCGGCCCATGTTGTCCAGCCCCCGGCCCATTTTGCCCAGCCCCCGGCCCAGGTTGCCCAGCCCCCGGCCCATGTGGTCCAGCATGTGTTTCAGAGACAGTATCTGGACCAGACGATGGGAAAGGTTCTGCAGGTGATGGCCCCTGTGGAATACCTGGTCCAGAAGCCGATGGGCCCTGTGGTCTTGACATGGCATCCATGTTACCTGGTGGAGGCATAGATGAAAGCCCTGGGCCGGCTAAATGCATGTTTCCATCTGGTCCAGGCATTCTATGCTGCCCATATGGTCCCATCATGCTCCCATAAGAAGGACCTGTACCATACTGAGGCTGCATAGCTCTTAGAGTACTGACTCTCTCTTGCAGATGAGCTGAAGTTGAATTCATTTGCTCCTGCCATTGCCTCCACTGGGCTTCATAATCCTGCAGCTGGTCTTTGTGTGGGTATGTCTGAAACTGTTCTAACCACAAATTAAAGTGCCTGTCCCATTCTTGGTACAGTGGAGAAAATCGCTGTTGCTGCATTTCATAGTGTTGCAACTGCATTTCCATGGGCAATGTCTGGTGGATAAAATTGAACAATCGTAAATAACATTGTAACCTTATTTTACTTTTTCTGAGCCATCCATGCAAATTAAGAACCACTAAGAAATTTAATTAGACAGGAGATACCTGGAGATGCGCAGGCTGTTGAATAACCTGTTGGTACTGTTGCAGGATCTGCTGTAGTTGAGCATGCTCTTGCATCAGTGCCTGGTACTGAAGGCTGGCCCTTTGATGCTGCACATGCTGCCAATGGACAGCTGCCGCCTGCAGCTGCTGAAGACGTGCTGCTTCAGCAGGGTCTCCTGTCTCATTGATGCTACTGGGCTGTTATGAATTTCAGTAATCAGTTGAATATGATTAGTTATTAGGCGTGTGACGACACACAAGACGAAATGATACACAATAATTAGTTCCCGAGCACAAGATCATAACACCCCTATAAATTGTATACAAGTAATCAATTAATGCTTTACCACATTCTAAAGGTATAAAACTGGTTGGGTGGAAACAGTGTGCAAAAGAAATTACCTTCGATTCATCAGGTGGTGGGGGAGGTGGTTGTTCCTCTTTGGGAGGTGGTGGTGGAGGGGTGCTCTTTGGGGGTTCAACTGGAGGTGGAGGAACTGAAGCATGGCCTCCATTAGCTGAACTTTGATTCTGCTTCGCCTTCTCATTTTTCAGCTTTTGCAAATTTTGACGGTGCTGCTGATACCAATAATCCTGCTGCTCCTGTACACAAACACAAATATAACATTTTTGCATTGTTTGAATTCAAACACTGTACAAACTAGATCCTTTTCATAACATAAATAGTTCACTCAAATGCAAAAATTGATATTTTAATGTCCATGCCTATTGAAAAAAAGCTATATTCCAAGAATTCTGAAGACTAGTTAGATCTCTTGTCATACTCTATTGCACATATTCCAATATGTGTGCCATGTTTGATTACGACATACAATACTGATGATAAAAACAAAAATGTTTGAATTTTAGAATCTCAAAGCAGAGCCATGGAAGCATACTTTTTAAAATAAGTTCAAATTAATTTGTTAAAATGTACCATAATAAATAGATAGTCAATTGTACGGCACCATCATCCCACCCACTTTGGCTTCAAGCAGGAAAAGAGAATTCTTTCATGAACACGAAAGAATGAAGGGAAAGAGAGCATTCAAAGAAGCTAATATAAAACACAAGGTCATTAATTTGCAATGAGAAAAAGCCGTAAGTATGCAACATCCTGTGGTATTTTTAGTGTACTATTTTAAAATATAGATAAAAGAAATCTTTAAATGTAAACATTCAAATGTGTAAAGCCGCTCATATATTTGATTTTTCTGACTGAATGTTACTGTCCTGCCTTGTTTTTTTTGTTTTGTTTTTTTACCTGTGCCTTGTCTTGTCTTATAGGGCATATTTTAATAATATAAAAATTGTAATTCTGTTATAATTTACTACACTAACCCTCATGTTTTTCCAGACCTGTATGAGTTACTATCGTTTGTTCAAAAGAAGGTATTCTTCTGTTGGTAATCAAACAGTTGATGATAGCCATTGACTTCCATAATAAAGAACAACGGCTCCCATCAATATTCTTTAAAATATCAGAAGAATGAAGAAGAAAAACTTATACAGGTTTGGAACAACGTGGGGGTGAGTAAATGATAGATTTTTATTTTTTTTTGTGAACCATCCAAAGTGTAAAAAAAAAAAAAAAAATTCTACATGAGCAAGACAAAATATTTTATGAGCATGATATGCTAATGCTAATTATTTTGTAGGCTACTCTACCCAAACATGAAGTCTAATCTTCTGTGTAAATTTATTTGTTGTTATAGTAACATAACATTAAGGAGAGGAAGAAGAGGAGGAAAAAGAAATGCAAGAGAAGCTTGCCTGCTGAGACATCGACGAAAAGTCTGGCTTTTCATCCGCCACCGATGAAGTGGTTTCGCTAACCTGTGGTACTGGAGCTGCAGATAAGGAAGTGGACGCGGGCTCGGGTGCTGGAGGCTTCACATCAGGCGGAGGAGGCTGAGGTTGGCCGGCAGGACCTCTCTGGGTTGAGGGATCCTGAAAAGTGTTGGGTGGCGCACTGCCGGCCTGCCAGTACGGAGTAGGCCCGCTGCTGGTGCTGTTGTTGCCGGAGTGATGCAGCACAGACTGAAGCTGCTTCTGATGGAGCTGCTGCAGTTGCTGCATTTGTTGTAAATGCTGTTCGTGTAAACTTGAGAAATTAGATGACGATTGCACCGACGGAGCTCCATATCCCCCAAATCCTCCTCCAGCTGCTGCTTGTGCTGGTGCAGCTGCTGGTGGAGGCTGAGCTCCCCTAAACTGATGAGGCCGCGGGCCGAAGTGTGGAGGAGGTTGGGGTCCACCTCCGTATCCTCCCCAGGAGGGATGCATGCTTGAACCGAGACACTGCGGGCCAGGCGAGGCCTAGCCGCCTGATCGCATAAAGCCGGTTCCTTCGAAACTATCGCTACTACAATTTGAAAATATGAACGCAGTTATAGACACAGAGTGTAACTATCTCATGAAGTAGAAAAAAGAATTTATCTTTGCAGATGTGCAAAAAAGACAACGCTCACATAAATAATTATTGTTTGAGTGCAGTTTCCTCGTCGAGCCTGTGCGTGCGTGCGTGTGCCCAACTGCGCCTGCGCCCAAGCGTCAGTGTGTGACGCCCACTTGCGTAACACGTCATCGCATTTCCTTTACACTTCTTCATGAACGTGTGATGGCGCATTACCACCACCTGTCGCACTGGTTCAGTGACTAAGGCCTGTGCTTTAGATAAAATTGATTCAATTTTTAAATCATACATTGAAAAACGTATTGTCCACAAAGCTCTCTTAACTTAATGAGACATAATTGCTAGGATTTAGTATTTTTTTAACCTTTACGTAATTGCGTTCAAACTCCAACTCAGGTGGCAGAATTAAGCTGGTTTGCCAACCGCCATAAAACAACAAAGAAGATTCTTGATTTTATTTTATTATTTTATTTTATTTTTTCTTTGTAAATAAAAACATTAGTCTAACTTATTAACACTGAGTAGAGAAGAATGGGCCTGGTTCATTAAAGCTTCTCACTTGAATTCCCAGCACAAAATGGTCTGAAATCGTATTGAAGTATTTTTTTTTTTAAAGAAGATTACTGGGTACTTTTTGCCTACTCTTTTATGAGTACTGTGAATTCGGACATACCAGTACTTCTTTTGTAACATAATTTTTTTTGCCTTGCCTAGGCTATAAGGACGTATGCAATTTTCCAATGTTTTTACAACTTCACAAAGTTGTATTTAGGTACTGCTGCAGTACAACGTTTTACAAATGCACCCAAATGTAAAAGTTACGTAAGCCTCACCGAAACACTGAACAGACCTATAAACATTGTGAAAATTACATGCTGATGTAGGCCAGATTTTATAACTCTCTCAAAAAACAAGATGGAGGAAGATGCCTCAAGAACAATGTGCATTTTAACCAAGAGGGTAAGAAACTAGCCTCCCTGGGAGACGCCATTGGCTAGCAAGCCTTCACCTGCTGTTAGCATTCCGTTGACTCCCATTCATTTTGGCGTCACTTTGACAGTGAATAACTTTACATCGGAGGCGTTTAAAGACTCCATTTGTCCATTGTTTATTTCTAAAGAAACACAGCAATATATAAAAGGCTAAATTACCTTGTATACGTTATCGCCCAGTAGCAGTTCTTGTAAAAATAGGCTAACGGTTGTGTCACAACCACGCGAAACAGTAATATTATGAAATATATTATTACAAATATAAAATAATTGTTCTAAAAAAAGGTTCTGTCATGCAAACAAAACAATGCACTGAAATTTGTAGCATAATAAACTGCTTTACGAAATGCTCCAGATACTAATGTAACCTCGGTTCCCTGAGATAACGGGAAAGAGCATTGCGTGAAACACACTTTGCGGGAAACTCATTTTTATCTAAATACTGAAGCCTGATTTGTTCACGTTTGTGCATTACATGAACCTCTGGCATTTCAGGTCACCAAAATAGGTGGAGCCGACTGCCTATAAGTAATCTTATGAAGGTAGACGGTGAAGACCAAGCCTAGGAGGAGGCCATTCCCCTAGTGGAGTGGGCCCTCACTCCAAATGGGGCATTCAGAGCCCACTAAACCATCAGCTAAGGCTATATCATCATCTAGACCTGTGAGCACAGAGATCGTGCTCCAACCAATCCAGTTCTAGTTAGTCGTTGAGGTAAATCCAGACATGGATTCCAGCCTGCCTCAGAGTGGAGAGAGCCACATCCATGCACTTGGTAAAACCGTCTAGCTAATTAGGGATAATTACTTTTTGTATTCAAATGAAACCAATCAACCTTTTTATGTAACTGACTAAAAGTTATGACCAGTCTTGAAGAAAATGTTAGAAGACAAACTTGTAAGACTAGTCTAATCAGTTAATGCAATAGTCTCTCCCCTTGTTTCTCTTGCTCCAAATTAAAGTCACTATGAAATAAAAGATTTAAATACAAAATAGTTTGTCTTTTAGCGATGATAATTCATTTAATAATAATTTCCCTTCATAAAATGCACATACGCAATTTTACGTTAACAATTATTCTTAAGCATTTAGTGTAAATTAATATACACAGATACTGATAGTATTTTGATGTAGGCTACTTCATATTCTTCAATTCTCTCTCGCATTAAGTCAATTTCAGTTTCTCAATGTTTCATTGCATATAATTGACTGTCTACTACTGAAGTCACATTTTCATGAGTTCACTCCAAGAACTCAGACAGAGAAAGTTGATGATCAGCGTTATGGTACCAACACAACCAACTGTTGGGCTGATTTGGTTTTGTTGAATTGAAACTTATCCCGTTACCCTGAGTGTTTTCAACTACCATCATATTATGGGCCACAAGTCTTAAACACTAACTGAACTCATTGCCCTCAATAAAATCTAAAATCTTATGAGCTCGATTACAGACTGATGCCATTACTGTCCGAATACTTGCATTAGCTCAAACAGTAGAACAACTGTGACAAAAAGGTCATGAGTTTGATTCCCATGCAGTGATTAGATGAACTGAAAAAGCAATACATGTGATAACTCATTGGATAAAAGTGTCTGCCAAAAGCATAAATGTAAGTTTGATGCATCAGAATCCAGTGCTTAATTCCCTTTGTTTACAGTTGCTTACCATACTATTCAACTGTTGTCACATTGATGATACGCAGCCAAGATGTATGGACAGAGGCTGCGGCCCAAATACGTAATAGCTAGTGGTGTTGCCAAGCGACAGGTTGAATGCTGGTTTTGCTAATGGATCCATTAGTGTTTATTATATTCATAAGAACTGGATGGGCTACAAGCAGGTCTATAAGCACAGATGACGAAAAAACACATTTTCTCCATCCTTCTTTATCCTATGGTTTTCTTCTTCTTCTAATTTCTTGTGTCCGATCTGGTCTCTCATGCTTTTGAGAGTATGATCTCTTTCACATATACAGGTAATATGTCCTTCAATCCCACTCACTGTTTCATTATATCAGTGCTTTTACCTTTGCAGACGCAACCCCACAGTTGATGAGTTCATTACAACAAATTTAATGCAGAAGAGCATATATGGACAACAGTTAACACCTTAAACCATATTGTTGAAAAATGTTTTGTTATTTAGGCATTTGTCACGCTCAACATTTACACAAACTCCATGTCTTATTGGAAATGCATCTCAGCACAATAAAAGCTGGTGAGAATCTTTGAAAGGTTAGCGAGCAAGAAAATGTCATCTGAGCTGTGATCATTTGAACCTTGAGAGAGTTTGGTGATATTCACTCCTACACAACTGTGGTAGTCAATCTGGCTGAGCACACGCTGTTCCCTACGAAACACACACATAAACACACGCACATACATAAATACGCTCAAGAGCTCACAGATGCAGGCAAAGGTCTTTGTGTTTAGTCTTAGAACTCTCTGTGCCTTTGCTCATTAACCCCAGCATGGCTGTTATACAGAACTTAAACCCCAAGCTGCATACTAATTAAAGTCAAGAAATATATGTTTGTCAAATTTAGTTCTGTCTTAAAACTCCATTTAGAGTCTTCATTGTTTAATAAAACACTGGATATGCAAGAGTCATAATGGTAAACCTTCATGGACCATTAAATATGGAATATTGACCATATTTCCCCAAATGTAGCATGTGATTTCAAGCCAAAATGGAGTGATGCAGTATTAGCCTGTACATGAACTACATAGCCTATTTTAACATTTCATGAATGTATTTGAAAGCGCAAACATGATTTAAAAAATCATAAAACTGTGAGAGACATTTAACTGCTGTTTGAACCATGCGGTTAACAAACAATGTAATGTCACACTAGCACATGTTTGAAACCGCCATGTTTTGAAACTCATTCACTATATCCCCACGTAACTGCACTAATACAGTAGACAACATTTGAAGTGGTCAAAAAGTTCATCAAAGTTGTCTTAAGAACAGGTATTGTTCGAAATTCATGTTTAACTTTGATGAAAGGTTTTGATCTTCATATGTTGACTTGCTATTGAAGTAATGAAAGCAAGTGAGTGAATTCAACAAAGAGTTCGCCGGAAGGGTTGCCGCTTGTATAGTTTGTCAATCATAGCAAACTGACACCTCCTGCAGTAATGAAAAGTAATCAAAGTTGAGAGTACATCGGTTCTACATCACTGATCTATATGAGAACATTATACAGGTCAGTGTACACTTGTTGTTGCGGTGCATTGTGGGATTGAATGAGTGCACTCAAGGTCCACTATGGTTTCGGACACTAGGCTACTAAATGGCTGTCCCTTCATTATAGTGCCCTATTTAAGGGCATAGGGGACAAGGTGTGTTTGACAGGAAGTGAAAGCATGCTATTTTAATTTTATAAGTCCTTTATGCTGGTTGAGCACATTTTGAGTCACTATATTTCATTGAAAGGACCTGACTTATACTGATTGAGCCATCTCTGCCATCTGTTTGAGGTATGTTATGCCAAAGAAATCCACTAGATGTCACAGTGTCAATCAACAGCACTTGTCACAACACTTACAT
>JAOTRC010000010.1:14583089-14596165 GCA_027497675.1 Cyprinella lutrensis | reverse complement strand
GGGTCTTTTAAGAACTGTTACATCAATGGTTATTTTGGAAACCTTCTTCTGTATGGCATCACTTTGAAAACACAATTTTTGGAATCTTATTTTTAAAGTGTACTCTGCAGTTGGACACCTGTGAAAACTTGTGGAGAACTGACTTCACACATCGATTAAACACCTTAAAGTATAATTACAAAAGTGACTAAGAAGAGTTGAGTTCTGAGTTCTCTTTGTCATGTTTTCATAGTCTTTACCATAGTCTTTACTTGCGTCATTATATGTCTATACTTCAAACTAAAATGTGTCTTAGAATCTATTACAAAGAAAAAAAAAAAAAAAAAAGAAAACCTCAGGGAAAAATCGTAGCCTCTAGCAAATCCGGACAGGCAGACACTCCTCGCGTTCACACTTGCAGGCGTGGTTCCGAATTTTACTTCCCCCTCACCCGCATCATTACAAGTAACACATCACCAGAAACTTGGGAGACTTCAACAGTGTTTGCTTGAATGTAACTGAGCAGAGAAAAGGAAGTAGGCTACTCCAATATTATGGCAGACAAAGGACCTATTTTGACCTCAGTCATCATTTTCTACTTGTCCATCGGAGCAGCGATATTTCAAATTCTCGAAGAGCCTCATTTGCAATTAGCTTTAGATGATTATAATAAGAAAACTGCCTTATTATTAACTAAATATCCTTGTTTAAAGAAGGATGATCTGGATGATATCATTAAGGTAAGCTGATTTTTGATTCCAAAAGTTTAGGCAAACGATTTGGTGGTTAGGTAAACATTCCCGAAACTCTTTAGAAAGTTTTCAAGTGTTTTCGAATTGTTTATCAATCGTCGATTGTTGCCGACGTAAAACATGTATCGTTGCTATGGTGATCTCAAGCACAAGCGATTAAGAATGTCTCGTCAGAACTTAATAGGTTATAAGTTTTGAGCGTTTTCAAACCTTTTAGTTGGTTTTGTTTCGCATGTACGCATGGGCTACAGAACTTTCATACAAGTATGGGCTTTACGAAACTAACCGAGACCTTGACGTAAACGTGTCAAATATCTGGAGGTGAAGGGGTTCGCGATAGCTACTAAAAAGACTGAAGCGCTATTGTTTCATGTTTGTGGACTTTTCCCCCATGGGCAATAAAAGTGGCGAAGTCATTCCCAGGAATGTGCCTTCCCAGTCATACATTGTACACTCGCTCAAGCGCGACAAAGTACCACGAGAAAGCGCGCGCCCACGTGCTCTGTGGAACGAATAGCAAAACAAAGCAATATTGTGCGTTTATGATTGTTTCGCTTTGGTGCAGTTTGTGACTTCCTATTCAAAACTAGCCTACCTTCAAAACTTCTTGGTCTAATCTTAATATTATTTCCCCGACAACTGAATTAAGTATAATACAGACAATCACCTAGTAACATTAAGATCCATAGGTAACATAATACAGCTAAATATTTTCTTTTATCTTATTCTGGTTCATTTGACAATGTTTTTATCAGATAGTTAATAGTTAGTTAATAAACCAAGGATATTATGCACTTTTGTGTAATCAATCAACATTTAAATTACATGTTTGAAACAGGATCATTGCATCTTTTCATTTATTTAATTTGTCACAAGAGTTGTCACATGTTACTGCAACCGCGAAGAACCAGTCAATTCGCTTGCAGAGGCTACTCAATTACTGAAAATATGAACTCGTTTAAATTCTGTCATAGGCTACTATAATAACATTTTTTGAAGAACACCAGTAGCCTAAATATGTATTGAGGAAATGGCGTTCCTGTGTACATTAGTGCAGATACTTGTTTCACAACTTTCAGTATTTGGTTTACAGTAGGCCTATTGATACAGTAAGGATAAATATTATGTATGTAAAGAGTTTTTTTGTTTTTTTTTTGTTTGTGTTTTCAGTTTGTTTTGGGGATATGTTTTGTAATATTGGCAATTAACATTTTAAGTATGTCATTTGGACTCTAAGGCTAATTGTTTGATATTGAATTAGCTGGTTGTTAAATTTGACCATAGTGCTAACACATGATTATATTAAAAAAACATGTTTAAAAGCCATCATATTTGTTTTTTGGGTGTGATGTAACATGATGTGGCTAAATAAAACCTGTTCCTCAGGTTTTCATACTACATGCATTGATCTTTTTGTTTACCCAAAGAACATTTCAGGAAAATGTGCTTAACATTTGAATCTAAAGAACCTTATTCCTATATAAAGAACAAGTTGTGCAACAGAACCATAGATGACAATAAAGAACCAATCTAAAGAAGTAGTTTCAGTGACCTATAAATTCAGTATGAGATCAAGACTGTAGGGCGTACCACTCTTTTAGTCATTTTGGTTAGGGTGTGTTTGTTTGCTTGGCCGCTAATTTAGGCATTTAAATAATAGCCATGTTTACCGTCTGCAGAGATAGGCTGACTTGTATTAGTGTATATGAAGACAGGGCTTTATTTTGCTGATATCTTCACAAATGCTAAACACTCTTCCTCTTTTCCTGTTGTTTTGACTGTCTGACGAATGTAAGCCCGTTTCCGTCTCAGAGTAAAAAATAAAACCTTTAACTGTAAGATAAGGTGTAAAATAAGAAATGAAGTTGCAATTGTGGAATCTCTTTTTAACTATTAAGTCACAGTTGTGACATTAAGTCTTATGGAATTAAGTCACAGTTACCTTTTTTACACTGAGGTGGAAACCGGTTTCTATTGCCCCACTAATATGATTTAAAACACAAATGAAATAAACCCTAAAGCTGCATCTAATTATAGCTTGTAAAGGTGAAGAATTCTTCTTTCATCCTCATTGTTTACATACAAACATTGTGTATTTTTCTTCTATTTTTAAATTCTGTCCGCAGTATACTCATTTGGCATTTGTATTCATTGGTATACTGTATATTGTAATTCATATTTTGTTTAATGTTTCAACATCAGGTTATGGCCGAGGCAGCTGGAAGAGGTGTGACTATAACAACAGAGAAACAATTCAACAACTGGAGCTGGGAGAATGCCGTTATTTTTGCTGCCACAGTCATCACTACCATAGGTAGACATTCCTATAGAGACGCATTTTTTTTTTTTTTGACGGGCTTTACTGACTTATTGCAGGCTTAAGTTACAACTAGGGATAGCTCGATTCAAGTTTTTATCAGAGATTTTATCAAAACTGTTGTACTGCGTCTACTTATTACTTACGTACAGTTAATTTGCATGCATATTATAGACCCCTTTTGCGCCGACATCACAGTTACGTCAAGGCGCTAGCTGGAGGCAAAACAAATTGAAAACGGGAGGCCGCCAATACAAACCAACACAGATTCGGCTACATAATAAGGAGCTTAAATTATTGTTACTATTATTAAATGTCATCTTGTTGAGTTGGTTGGTGCAAGAATTGATGAAAAATGAATATGCTGTATCTGGAATTTTTATTCCTAGAAATGTAATGTCACTCTTTACATTGTCGTCTTCTCGGCAGAACTGTGGATCGTACAAGTCTTGTACAGGACAATATAGGCATCTAAAGATAAATATATGCAGTTTCTCTTTACGATCGGTTTCTCTATAAGGTAGGTGTAGAAGTCAGGCCACTCAACCGCGGTAAAGTAACGTTAATCCTGTCAGATTGTCCATGCATTGAGTGAGCGTGTAGGCGGCTACGTGTCGGCCAATCCGGTTTCATCCGTTAAAATAACTTTTGGAAATAGTGTCCTTACACATTAAGATAAAATCGGATTTTCTCCAGTCATTGTTAAAAAAAACAAGCTAACAATACTTGCTAACTAGCGTTAGTGAAGCGGCCAGAGGGATCGTTCTGCCTCCACCTAAGCTCCGCCCACAAAAAAGTCACCATGTTTACCAACTGAAAAGAGGTCTATTGTACACTTATTACTATTCTATAACAGATTGCTAACAGGATTATACACATTTCGCTGCTCTTGTCTGTTGTCTGATGCTATGTGGAGTGGATAAGCAGGTAGGCTACAAGGTTTGACATCCTGCTAGCTAGCCATATATGGCACAGTTGGCATACGTTTATATTTTGTACTACGTACTGTATCAAGCTATCATTCGCTGGCAGGCAGTGTATACATATACAGACGAAGACTTCATCACACAATGTCACTTTGTGTAACTTATAGCTGCAAATATTAGCAAACGGACCTTTGCTTTGACAAAGAAGATATTCCTGTTTTTCACCTCCCATATGAAAGCGTTGTTAACCCATCCACTCTTGAAAAAAGATAGCTATCTATACTTTTGTAGGCTTACAATTTTTCGTGCGGTGTAAGTTACAGGTTCTCTATAAGATATATTTAATGTTAAAAATCTCCAAACTCCAAGTCTGGTAGAGACTTTGCCAGCTTCAATGCAATGAAAACATCAGCGGGTGCTGTGTGTGGATCACACATTCCGAGTATGTTAATCTTTTCTTGATATCTAATTTTAACATTCGGTGACATATGGTCTAAATAGTTAATCGATTGTAGTATTGGAAATTTGCAAGGCTGCAATTCCCCAGGCTGGCCACTGTTTGTCACCATTTTTGTTTTGTTTTTTGCCCGCCAGGTATCCATGGTGGTCATGTGACTGCAAAGTATGAATATATATCTTATCCTAGCCTATTACTGGAAAATATCCATCCTTCTTTTAAATGTGTGTCATAAGAGTACGTTTGGCTGTTTAGCGAAGCTAATTGCTGTAAAGCCTATATCCAATTTAGGCATTGGGTCTTCCTTCATTTTGTAACTGTTTTTTGAATGGTAGTTTAGTACATTTGTCTGGGACTGGGCCTCCTTTGCCTCCCCTGACGATGGTTTGGGGTGTCCCTAATCTAACAGCCAGTTAATGTTGATTTAACCCTGAATAAGGGGTTAATTCATCCTTATAAAAACGATTTGTTGAGTAAAAAAAGTCTTCAGTTTTCGGTGTCAAAGCATTATTATTAGTATTTGATTGAATCGAGTTTCACTTGGATTTGTAAGTACAATAATAGTTCCCAGATCTCCTAATGACAGAAAACAAATATTTAACATGGACTTGTCTACTCAATGATTCCAGGTTATGGTAATGTTGCCCCAAAGACGACTGGAGGCCGTGTGTTCTGTATTCTGTATGGACTCTGTGGCATTCCTCTTTGCCTCACCTGGATAAGTGAGCTGGGTACTTTCTTTGCCGGCAGGGCAAAGCGCCTGAGTCAGGTGCTCCTCCACAGAGGCCTTGCTGTGGTAAGAATATCATGATCCGAGCCTTTCATTTGTCTAAAGAGAAAAACAATGGTTTTACCATTTCCCTGTTCGTGTTTTCCCCTTCACTACAGAAAAAAGTGCAGTTCATCTGCACTCTTGTATTCCTTTTATGGGGTTTCCTGGTTCACTTGATCATCCCAGCCTTTGTATTCATGACCATTGAGGACTGGACTTACTTGGAAGGCCTGTATTTCTCTTTCACCACCATGACGACTGTTGGTTTCGGTGACTATGTAGCAGGTATGTAGGTTTGTACATTTTTGCTGCATGAAACATTTAAAGTTTTTTGTGTTACATTTATATCATGCACACTTGCACAGAATAATACACAAGCTACAGGACACTATTAGCAGCAGGTTAGCCTTTGTTCAAAGCACCAAATGTGAGTAAAAGTCAAAAGATTTGAAACAGTGTTACTTGCCAGTTGCCCCAGTAATTTTGACAATGCATGGTAGTGATAATGTGATTATGAGTTAGTACAATCATCAAATCTCAACAGTTTTGATCTAATTATATTAGTACTGTATATAGTGTGATGGGGTGAGGGGTGCATGTTTTGCCTTGCTAAAACTGTAACAGTACTGCGTTTTCAGTTTCGATTCACAGTAAATGCTACTCTGCAAGTGTTATGTGTTTGATTCGCTTATATGTTTGGAAGTGCGACATTCACCTTGAGAATCGTTTCTAAATCTCTTGTTGTATCAACAAAGAGAGGCGACATTGTCTCCCAGCAGTTTTCCACCAAAATACAAGCTCAATGATTTAACGTTTGTAAAGTTAATAATAATTATAGTTAGAATTAATAAAATGTATAATGATAATAACTCTAGTAATACTTTTGTTATTACATATTGTATTATAATAAAATATCATGATTATTAAATATATATATTTTATTATTATGCATTTATTCTTTTTTTTTAATCCAATTCTGGAATTGGATACTTAAGGTCAGGAATCAGATACTTACATAAAATGAAATTTTCAGTTCTGCTTATTGAATTCTGTGTGTGCATTTTATTGTTATTTTTAAATTGTTCAAACGCACAAATATGCGAAAGAGAACTCAATTCGGCACTTGCGTGCTGTTTTCTATGAGCAAACATGCACACAGAAAGCTGACACTGTGTTCCATGCATAATTTTATTATTATATCTATGTATGTGGTTACAAACAAATCATATTCAGCTTCTTCACTCCTATTGGTTGTTGGGAAATTTGTTTCTCATTTGCATAAAGTTGACATTTCTAAACTTTTGTCGCGTGTCTCTCGTTGCTTGACACACCCACATTCTGTCGCCAAAGGTCAATGCCGCTCGTGTTGCCGGAAGTTGCCAGCGCTCCATTGAAATTAATGGGATCGTGCCGCTTTGTTGCTGGCAGTGTGAACGGGGCTTAAATTAGCATATCGGTGTATTTTTTGAATAAAGGAAATTTCCTTTTGTTCCTGTATAGGTGTGAACCCAGAAAACAACTACCCGAATCTCTACAGATTCTTTGTGCAGCTATGGATCTGCCTGGGTCTTGCCTGGTTGTCACTGTTCTTCAGCTGGAATGTGCATATGGTGGTCGAGGCTCATAAAGTGCTGAAAAAAAGGAGGATGAGACGCTACAAGCTGCCCATTGATGACGTCCCGGATAAAAAAGAAGTCAAAAAAGCCCAGAAGCCGCCGGGTCTCACTGGCGCCATCGACATCTTTGAGTTCATGTCTGAGAAAGTCGAAGACTACACCGATGTCATCCAAGCCATCGGAGCAGCCGAGAGAAAGAAAAAGAAGCAGGAGGAAGAACTGGCACGGTCTAAGAGCTGCAGTGACCTATTGCAGGGCCTGATAATCCCACTCGATCACTCACCTCGACTGAAACGGCGGTTCAGCGTCAGTGCGAACATGCGCATGGACATTTCTGGAGAGTTAACGGATTGCATCAACAACAACCAAGAGGAACAGGCATTACTGAAAAAGCATCACAGAGTTCAAAAAGACACCAAGATTGATAAAAAGGGAAATAAGAGAGCTGAGGAGCCTGGACTCTGTTCTTGGGAAACCAGAAAATCTGACCCATCAATCTTCCAGAGCTCTGTTCAAAGCCCTACCGTTACTACCAGTAATAGGGGTTCGAGATTCTCAGTGTCCAAAGTCTCAGAAGACCATTTAGTAGGAAAGAGAAAAAGCATTGGTTGAAGAAGAGACCGATCTACGATGTCTTCAAAAACAATTCAGCTCTGCTTTAAATCTGTAGTGAGGGAACAAGATTATCCACGGCTAAAGTATTGAAGACTATTTGTTAAAGTGAAATAGCATTGGTTGAAGAAAAGGCTTATCTACAAGGTCTAAAAGACTGATCTACAAAGTTATAGATCGAAAGGTTGATCCACAATCTCTCAAAGCAATTCAGCTCTGCTTTAAATCAGTAGTAGGGGATCAAGATTCTCAGTGTCTAATGTATCAAAGAATTTTGTTAAAGAGAAAAAAACATTGGTTGGAGGAGAGACTGATCTACAAGGTCTGAAAGACTGATCTACAGTGTCTTCAAAATCAGCAGTAGGAGTCAAGATTCTTAGTGTCTAAAGTTTCACTAGACTATTGGGGAAAAGAAAGGGCATTGGTTGAGGAAGACTAATCTAAAAGGTCTAAAAGACTGATCTACAAATCTTCAAAATCAGTAGTAGGAGTCAAGATTCTCAGTGTCTAAAATCTTGGTAGACTATTGGGGAAAAGAAAGGGCATTGTTTGAGGAAGACTGTTCTATGAGGTCAGAAAGACTGATCTACAATGTCTTCCAAATCAGTAGTAGGGGATCAAGATTCTTAGTGTTTAAAGTTTTGCTAGACTATTGGAAAAAGAAAGGCCATTGGTTGAGGAAGACTGATCTACAATGTCTGAAAGACTGATCTACAGTGTCTTCAAAATCAGTAGTAGGAGTCAAGATTCTCAGTGTCTAAAGTTTTGGTAGACTATTGGGGAAGAGAAAGGGCATTATTTGAGGAAGGCTGATCAGATTGGTTGAGGAAGACTGATCAACAAGGTCTGAAAGACTGAGCTACAATGTCTTCAAAATCAGTAGTAGGAGTCGAGATTCTCAGTGTCTAAAGTTTTAGTAGACTATTGGGGAAAAGAAAAGGCATTGGTTGAGGAAGACTGATCTACAAGGTCTGAAATACTGATCTACAATGTCTTCAAAATCAGTAGTAGGAGTCGAGATTCTCAGTGTCTAAAGTTTCGGTAGACTATTGGGGAAAAGAAAAGGCATTGGTTGAGGAAGACTGATCTACAAGGTCTAAAAGACTAAAGAAAAGACTGATCTACAAGGTTGCATTTAGACTGGTCTAAAATGTCTTCAAAACGATTCAGCTCTGCTTTAAATCATGAATTTTCAGATGTGAAGATCATTAGATTGAGCTGATACTAGAGGAGCTAAAAGGAGTAACTTCAAGACCCAAGAATGTTGCTCTGATATGCAGACCGTTGCGAAATCAAGCTGCAAAATTATTCATTTCTTTTCACAGTATTGAAAAACATTCAGGTAACACACATGGTCTTACAGACAGTCTGACCAAGATAAGGATATGAGGGTTGGCAGAGGAAATGAAACCGATTTCCTTCCATGCCCTGGACCTTCACAGACTTTGGACAGTTTGGGTGTGGTACTGTGGTTTTAACCATGAGTTTTCATTCTTTCTCTGGATTTATGTTACCAAAATTACTGCCAGGACAAACATCTGGTTATGTTTGAAATGGAATACTAGCACCCTGCTAACTGTGCAGTATATATTTTATATAAAGTTTTAAATTTGTTGAAAATAACGACTTTTCAAGCAGGTCTTACAAACACTACTTGGTCGGACCAGACAGCCCTGCCCTGAACTCAAGCCATTGGTTGAGCCAATATTCCTGTGTCAGGATGCTCAAGCAAACAAACCAATGTTTTGATACCATTGCAGTGTTTTACAGTATTGTCAGATGGAATCAGTTAAATATTAGGCTGAAATTGCCAATATCCATATTTAGTATAGATCAAAAGAGTTGTGCCTTTGATTGTGGTTTTAGTTTATTTCCAGTCAAGCTGGAACTGAAAGGTCAAGCTGATCTCAATGACCACACAGTGGTCCACACAGTGGTCCCACAAATGTTGTAGATAGCTTTTGCAATATTTGCATACTGTAAAAATAGCATGCCATGTAGTTAATGTATTTTGAATTCTTAAGTATACCATTGTAACGCTTCCTTTTACAGTCCAGCTACCCATGTATGAGTATCTATACATGGGTAGCTGGACTGTATGAGTATCTACCCATGTATAAGTACCTATGTACTTATTTTTGAAACTACAATTACTGGGTAATAACTAGTACTAACGCTGAACCTACCCCTAAACTTACCCCTTTTCAATGTACGTACCTTATATTAGCAGTACTTTCTAGGTAAGTACACTGTAAGTACTGTACTGTAAAATGAAGCGTTACCCATATCTTCTGTCTTGAATGCTGTGGCTGTTCAACTGTTTGGAAGCGTGTAAACACGGGCCGACTGAGGAAGTACCTACTCAGGCTTCCAGAAAATTGCCTCCTCATGAAAGATTTGTCTATGGAAGATGTTATGGGACGTAACTTGATCTTACCACCTGACTGACTATGGATTTTTATCAAAAATTTTGCCATCTATTCTTTTGTTTTGTAAGCAACTTTTGATAATAAAAAAAAAATATTTTTTCACAGTAGGGCTCTTTACTGTTGGTTGCCAAACCTCCTCTGGCCTGTTGTCAGAAGGGATGAAATGAGTTAAGCATGACTGAGCATGATGAACACCTAAGTTCTTCTTTGTAAAGTCATCATTTGCATTTACAACATTTCTAAAAACATTTATCTTCCAGTAAGATAAGGCATAAACGTGCATTTGAATTCCATTATTAGTTCACTGTAAAACTGTTTTTCCAAGCATAGTAAAGTTCATACCATGACTAATAATTGCATAAGTTGTTAAATTCAGATTTTATTAAATGTTCACATTGTTCAAAGATTAAAAATGAACCTGAATCAGCGTTTAACATACATAATACAGCATTTACTTCCACAATATGAAAACAGATGACAAAAATAACGAGTTAAATTACTCAGATTTGCATCAGTAATGTTTAGGCAGAGGTTAAATGGTTACATTTAGACAGTCTTCAGCAGCCCTACTTTTTGTATGTTAAATATTTTGCAACATTGCTGGTGTGAAACAGTCCTTATATCCCTTGATAAAACAGAATTGTGTATGTGAACTTGCGCTTTGGTCCTATATTTATTATGAATGTATTCTCTTGATGCTTCAGCTGTTATCATGCAGTGCATATTTGCATTTGCATATTTGCAAGTCAAGTATAAAGGCAAAACCTCAAGTAGTTTGAATGCTTATGCAACTGCCAACAGTACAGTTATAGTTATGCTACGATGTGAATAAACAATTGGTACAGATGGCAGTGCCAATGGCAGTGGGTCAGTTCTGTATAGTATTCATAAGGCGTCTTTTTCTCCAGTCGGTCACTTTTCTCAACACTGCAAAAAAACAGCAGCTACATTAACGATATCCTGAGGATTATCGCAATTACTAAGTGGTCAACAGCACCTCCAACATGGAGGATTCCTGTACAGTTCAAATTAAGGTGCTGTCGCATTTACGTTTAGTAGAAATTCCATGGACGAAATAGTCATTCCAGTAGTAATCAACGCGATTGGGAATTTAGCTTGAAGCGCCAATGACTTGGAAATTCCCCCACGCGGATTTCGCATCGGATTCATGATTTTGCATCAGATGCTAAATTTACTGCGTTAACCGATATTAAGCTGCTTGTTTTAGAAGTGACTACTAAGCAGTGCTTCATGCATGGACAATGAATGATAGACCTACTTTTCCCGCACGATTTCGATGACATTTCGTTAACGTGACTGCGACGTCACCCACTTCTTTCGGAATAGTTCGCTCAAAAATCAAACGTTCTGTAATAATTTACTCCCATTCATGTCATTCTAAACCCTGTATGACATAATTGATTAAATAAGGCGTGTCAAACTCCAAAAATGACACACAAAAAATGTGTATCATAAAAAGCACATGATTTTTGTACAAAATTGCCAGTTTTCTGAAGCCTAAAGATAGCTGATAACCTTGACATAAACTGAATCTGATCATTCCCGTTGTTGTTTCTGACTATTAGTGTCCTTTTTGAAGCCTAATGAGTTCTAATTGAATAACTGAAATTGCATGGAAGAGAATTAACAGTATTTAAATGTTCTCCCTTTGTGGGGTTTGGAGTGACATGAAGGAATAAATTAGGATTGAATATTCAATTTAGTGCGAATAAATCCTTTAAATTTACTCATGCTAATTCCCACCAAGCCATGGGTGTCTAAACTTAGTCCTGGAGGGCCACTGTCCTGCACAATTTACGTCCAACTTCCCTCAACACACCTGCCTGGAAGTTTCTAGAATGCCTACTAAGACATTTATAAGCTGGTTCAGGTGTGTTTAGATTGGACACCCATGTACTGTACAGATGACCACAAACCACATTTCACTGCTTCCCCCTATGGATTAAGGAGTGTGTGCCACTGACAGACCTGCTGTCCCTCTGACTCTTTCATCTGGGTCCAGTGCTCCTCTTGTTCCTCTGTGGTGCTGTTGAGGCCCAGAGCGACCCAACCAACCCGCTCTCTCCTCTTCATGCTGCTCCGCCGACTGTACACCGACACCTGCAGGGTGACCTCAGATAACTGGAAGAGTGCCACCTGGAAAACAAATGTCTCTTTGTAGCTTGGGTTGGGCTGGCCATGGCAGACTGAGGTTTTACATTTGGACATCTCTTTCCCTTTGGAGTCCACCATTATAAGCTTCACATAAGTGTCTGTAGGAATGGGAAGGGGAAAAGTCAGTTAGCTCCACCTGGTGGTGATGTTAAGCCCATGCAACAAGTCAAACATTGGCTATGTTCAGGAAAAAAATACTAGCTTACTATTTACATTGTACCCTGAAGGGGGTGCCATGTATCAGCATGATAATGCACCAATAATGGTGACGGAGTGGTTTGATGAGCGTGAAAGTGAAGTTGAACAACTCCCATGGCCTGCACAGTCAGCACATCGAAATATTTTTGAGCCACTCCGGGGTATTTTGGAGGAGCGTGTCAGAAAACGTTTTCCTCAACCAGCATCACATTGTGACCTGGCCACTGTTCTGGGAGAGGAATGGCTCAAAATTCCTCTGGCCACTGCGTAGGACATGTATCTGTCATTCCCAAGACGAATTGATGCAATTTGGCTTCAAAAAGAGGCCCTATATCATGCTAATACAAAAACAGGTGTTTCAGTTTCATTGTCCAAGCCCTGTATAAATAACATTTAAAACTTTACATTCACCACAGGGAGTCTTTAAAATTTGAGTTGTTGAAAAACTGATTAACGAATGTAAGGCGAAGCTGTGTTTCACAAGCTCACACTTACATTTAATTTTGAGTGAGTAAGATTCAATGCAAATTTGGCGTGCTGTCCGGATGGAGGGCTCCGAGCTCGGAATTCTGCCCAAACCCAAAGTACTCCCCCCGTATGTAAGTGATTTTTTGAAAGAGGAGTGTGGAGAACTAAGTGTGTGGAGAAGGGGTGGAGGAGGGATGCTGCAAACTGCCAATGGATTGAGGTAAGACTGCTGAGCCTATCTGTACCCTCTTATCATTGGTTGCTGATTGCTGATTGCTGTCCACATGTGTAAATTATCCAGGGTGTCCGCGGGGTTTTAAAAAGTATTAAAAAGTGATAAATCAAAATTGTCAAATTTAAGGCCATTAAAAGTGT
>JAOTRC010000010.1:14502284-14516601 GCA_027497675.1 Cyprinella lutrensis | reverse complement strand
CGACTACTCGACAATCGACTACTGTGGGCGTCAACCGAAAACAGGAAGCAAATAGAGGTATGTGAGCTTGCTGAATTAACATCATTTTTTTATATCTTTCACATCTACTGCAGTCAGAATGACCGTGGTCACTCTTAATAACACCATTCACATGGCTGTGCACTCGTAATGACAAATCAAGGATGTTAAAATGTTTGTCGTTTTTGTCTGTACTGACAGCACTCCAAATGTACAAAAAATGAGCTCAATGTTAAAATTGACCAGAGTTCTCCTTTAAAGTTAATACTGTGGTGAGAACAGATATCGCCCTTTATTACAAGTTCCCCTCACAGTATGGTTTTATATTAGTCAGAACACAAAGCACAGTGTCTGCATATGCTATACAACAAATAAAAAGTGTATGTAAAATTAATAGTATATTAATTCAAAGTAGTCATAAAACGTATAAAACCGTAACGTAACTGACAATGTAACATGATAAAGCCTTCATCGCAGATGTGGTAAGTCCGGATTTAATTCAGATTACACACATTTCTGCAATATATAATTTTTTTTTTTTTTTTTACGTTAATAATAATTTAATGGTCATTATTCCTACACTAATATATGGTTTTGGATGCACCTATACATTTAAAAAATATTGTTTGTATATTAATAGAAAAAGTCACCAATAAAGTGAGATGAAACTGCTAAAAATAATTTTTGGGTCATATTCTGTAGACACAAATCTAAATGGAACTTTTTGGGGGTTGAAAGTCTGCTGGTATCTGGTCCCAAATGAATACAGGATGCCGCTGTAACAATGTCATACAGTGAAACGTAATGGCAGCACTGTGATAGTACAGAGATATTTTGCAGCCTTTGACAACGTGCTATCATTGAAGAAAGTATAATTTCTGAGACATACGAGTTAATTCCTAAAAAGAATGTCTGACTATTTGTGTGTGAGCTGAATATAAATCGTAATTGGTACTGCAGCAGGACAATAATTCACACAGAATCCATCACCAATGCGGAATCAGGTGCGCATCTTAATGGCTGAAAACTAAATTAAGGTTATGGATTGCCCTATAGTCAAAGCCCTGATTTTAATCCAATAGAGAATACTTTTCACAGGGGACTTTATGAATGTATTATAAAGGTGCATTCAGTATTTTTTTTTCTCATTAAAAAAGTTTTACCCCAAGAGAAATAAACACTACTACACTAAGAAATCAGTAACTTAAAATTCATAAAAGCTGTTTTATTTTACACAGAGCAGGTCAACTCATTGGGGCCGCCATGTTGAGATCACATGACCTGTCAAATACTACCTAAACAAACACAAATAAGCGGCATGGCAAACTGCCAATTGCACATTTACACAATGTAATCAGTAAATAAAAATGTAAATCAAAATATTCTCTTACACACAATTTATTTGAAAGAGTTGAGAATACCATTCCAAAAAGTGAATAACAGAAAATATCACAGACTTCTTCAGACCATTTTCTTAAAAAAAAAAGGCTTTTGGCAGCGGTTTGTGGACAATATTAATAGACAATTGTACAGAAACTTGCACAGATGCACACATCGAAAATCCACTGGAAAACTTTTGCTGATAATTTATGGGGGTGCCATGTCATCCAAGATGTCCATGCCTTTCTTTGTTCAGTCGAAAAGAAATTAAGGTTTTTGATGAAAACATTCCAGGGTTTTTCTCCATATAATGCACTTCACTGGTAACCAAACGGTTTAAGGTCCAAAAGACAATTTCGGTGCAAACTGTTCAAAGGGCTTTAAACGATCGTGCGTGATGCACGTTCGTGACTCTCCTGTTCGAACTTGTTAATCAAAATGAACAAATCTTTTTTGTGTCATTTGATTCATTCAACGAACGAAATGGAGAAAAGATTTGTTCATTTTGACATGAACGCGCATCACCGAACAGAGCAAGGCGACCATTTGAGCTCATAAAACTTAAACTTTTTTTTTTTTTTTAAATGAGTGATCGTTTTGCTTGATAAGACCCTTATTCATCGTCTGGAATCGTTTAAAGCCGTTTGAACAGTTTACTGAAACTGTCTTTTGAACCTCGAACCGTTTGGTTCCCATTGAAGTCCATTATATGGGGAAAAATCCTGGAACGTTTTCATCAAAAACCTTAATTTCTTTTCGACTGAAGAAAGAAAGACATGGACATCTTGCATGACATGGGTGTAAGTAAATAATTAGCAAAAGTTTTTTTTTTTTTTTTAAAGTGAACTACTCTAACATTTTAAACATATGATTTGGGATGCACGATTTCTTACCTAGCGTACTATTTCGGATGAATAGTAAGTGAATCTGGAGACAGAAATTGTTTCCCTTAGGCTAGCCAGTGCCAAGTATGTAGGAGTCAGTTGTACAGTTATGGCTTGGCAATGTGTTAGACTCCTCGGTCCATTGTAAAATAAATGTTGTGAATTGACATGGCAACAGATACCATAACATAATGCGGAAGATGAACAGGTGCGCTGGAGAGAGTTTTGGCAACCGACTTAAAAAATCAATAAAACCTGGGATTATGTAACAGATGTGTCTAAGGAAATAATGAAGGCGTAAGACCTTCTTGTACGTGCAGGATTTGACAAAAAAAAGACGTTTTGTTCATGTGTTTCCCACAGAATACAGAGCAGTTACTCAGCACTGCAGAGGATCAACCAGGACTTAGAGGATAAAATACACCGAAATGTGAGTGCACACATGTGGCCACACTCGAAAAAGAGCACAAATTATTCAAGAGGTGTCTGGGCGCTCTGCTTTTTGTTTCAATGTGCGAATGGTTTTGTCCGCATATGTGTTTACAAGTACTCATCCCCCTCTTTAAGTGTTTTCCTGTTTAAATGGGTTTTTGGATGAAAGTGTTTACATCGCTGTCAACACTTTTGTCTATACGTGCACGTGTTTTGTGGTGTGACATATTAGCGAATGTGTTAAATGTACAATAGCGCTGAATGCACTAAGAGTCTATTTGAATATCAATACACTGCCACTGGTGCGCCTGACATTAATTACAGTCCATTACAACAACCTGTCCGCCTTCACATGACAGTGTGATAGTGAGTCTATTATGCTCGCTGAATCTGCATCACAGCCTGTTTGTTAATTTGAAGTTCGAAACAATTAAATTATAATTAGCCTGCCTGCCGCAGTGCATCCTATGTCCAGTAGGCCTACATGTCTGTATTAGGATCCACCCCAAGTTCGTAATAGTTAACGCATATTTTTTTAGCAACATATTGCGTCAATGATGGCCTTGAAGTTTATGGGTCCAGGTATGAAATTATATGAAAATCATCTGATATCAGCCTTCTATTGATGTTCCTTAAAAGTACGCCGATTAATTCCCATCTGCTGAAGGGTGACTTAACACGTGCATTGACTTCTAACTGCGTGAAATTGTCAATATTCCTACTGGTGATCCATTAGGGCCTATATCATTACAAATGCATATCATTGAGTATTTTTTAATGAAAACGTGCTCCTTTCATCCAGTCACAGCACCACGATGATGAGAAACGGGCTCTCAGCCGAGAAATCATCGTCCTGAACAATCATCTCATGGAAGCTAAGATGACCATAGAGAAACTGAGAGAGGATAACGTAAGAGAAATAATGACAAATCTGATTTCTTTTACTCACGGAGGCTTAATGGAAGCCTTTTGGAGGACTGCGTATTTGCTTTGGATTATCTAATGTTCCTTTTCTACCACTCTCAATAGGACTTATACAGGAAGGATTGTAACCTGGCTGCACAGCTCTTGCAGTGCAATAAGTCACATTACAGAGCCCAGTTATCTGAGGTAAGTCAGCATGCATGCAGTTTTAAGAAAGAACAGCAGTTCTGAAACGACCTGTAAGTGAAATGGTTTGAGCGGCTCGCATATATAAACATTGTTGGTTTAACTTAAAAAATTAAGTAACCTTGTTGCCTTAAAATTTTAAGCTCATTGAAATGGAAAAATTGAGTTAATACAGTGAAGGAGATTGATTTAATCATCATAAACTCAAAATATTATGTTATCTTAACCACATAAATTATTTAAGTTGATTTGACAAAAGAAAAAAATGTTGTGATTACAAATCATGAACATATTTACAGTATGTGCTACAGTAAAAATGTAATATATTTTGAATTAGAATCAAATATGTCTATAACAATTATGAATGACAATAGAATGCAGTCTGTCAAAGTACTGGATAATTGTTAAATATAGCACAACCTCTGGTCTCTCTTTGCACATCCTCTACACAATACCTTAAATACCTTAAAGATATTTCATATAAACCCAGCCATCACATTTAGTGACATATTGTTTAACCACTAACTCAATGTTTTTGGACTGATAGGAATGTAGCAAATCAAGAAGCAGAATTCTTTTTATTTAGTGGGATATACTAGTATTTAGGTCATCTATAGTAAATCAAATCCTTGTTTGAAGAAATATTGAGGTTCTGTCCCAATTAAGAATGAGTGACTATTCTGGAGGGGCGAGAGTGGGAGGAAGTTTAATAATAGTGTGTGCCAATAAACTTGCCATTTTATTCATCGAATCTGCTCCATGCCTCATGCCAGTCCCACGATGTCTAGAACAGAGACTTATGTTGGCATGCTGCCTGCTTTAAAAACCTGTTCATTCTTGGCAGATGTACCTGAATGAAAACATCAATGTGTCTGTAACAACGTGTTCAGGGATTTCAGCCTTGAATATTGTTTTATATGAGAATGTCAAAGAATTGGCACTAAGCATTCGTTAAAATAGTTGGACATAGCTGAAGGTGTCACATGTCGTGAGAGTTTCCGTATAACCACAGAGAAATTTCTTTAAAAGCTGCCCAAAAGTCTTAAAAGCAAGGTCAATAGATGTCATATAACTTAGATATCAAATCGGATTTGTTGAAGCAAGACCAACCCTACTGGTTTGAAAAAGGACTAAAATTTGCTTTGTCTTGGCTCCTCTTATCATGCTTATATAATTAGCCATGTTCTGTTAGCTAATTAGCCGCAATTTACTTTCTTCTTGTTGCTATGGTGAGAGAACTGAGGTAAGAAAAAAAAAGAAAAAGTGAAATTGGATTGATGCCTAGTTCTCGGTGTGTAGTGTCAGTGGCAATGAAATCTGCGGTTCTTCCCTCTGGCCAATTTTCGCTAAATGAAAAACTAAAAACCATGTACTTGTGTGGACCATTAGTCCAGATTTGAAGTCTTAATATCTTTGACTGTCTGCTTTGCAAATGTACTTCCATTTCCAGTTCCATTCATCAATCTTGTATGTCTCTTACAGCCTCTTAAGGATATTGACCTGATCTGAGCTATTATTTCCCTTTTTTCCCCTGCCTGATAGGTTTCCATAACAGCCCACCCTTTTCTCTTTGTGTGCGAATCTCTCAACTCTTGTTGTTCATTGGGTACATCTAATGGAAATCTGTTTCACTCTCTCCCAGTTGCCTGCAGAGTTTCAGGAGCGTGTGAGCTTGCACATGGAGAGTTCATCCCTCTGCCACTCCCCATACGCCGACACAGTGCCTGCCTCTGTCATTGCTAAGGTCCTGGAGAAACCAGATGAGGTTTGCAGCAGTCAAGCCTCTCGCTCACCTAGCCCACAACCCCAGGAACGCCAGGGCTTCCTTGTGGGCACCAGTCTTGTAGGTAGCACTGAGCGCCTCGGCCTCCGAGCTACTTACAAATCAGATCTGTACAGCAGTGACACAGCACTTTATTGCCCTGACGAACGGAGACGAGAGCGCAGACCCAGCATGGACCTCCATGGGCAGCGGAAGGTTTATGAACCCCAGAACTCCACTGATAGCAACCCAGAAGAGGGAACCATGGCACTGCAGCCTGGCTTCTCGCAGGACCACTTCAGGAAGTTTACAACCTCCCTGGGAGGCGGCTCCAGCTCTTACTCCAGCTTTAGTGCAGGAGGGTCCGAAGACAAGGGTCAGGATCCTCCGAGCAGCGCTGCATCTTCTCCTCGCCACCCTGCCCTTTACATGGAATGGAGGGATGGGGCTGAATACGAGCACAAAAGCGACTCTTCCTGGGAGAGGGAGAGTCCAAGCGCCTTCACAAAGGCCCATGCTTTCCAACCACCTGAGACAAGCCACCATCAGAATGGTAGCTCACCTATCTACAGCAGAACAATGTCCTCCTGTTACAGTGAACCTTACGAGCCCCTGCCAACTTCCACCTCACCCAGCATAACCTATGGTGACAGTCGCCGTGGAAGTGCTTTTGCTCCTGAGGAAGAAGAGCTGATTGGTCGGTGGAGGCAATTGAGTGTGGAGGATCTGAGTGCGCACTCATACCGCAGTCCCGGGCGGGCCTCACCTTACAGCTTCTCTGAGCAGCACTTCTCGGTCCGGCCTGCAAAAATTCGCCTCGGTCCTCTCTACAGTAGCTTCCAGGAGGGTACTGATGTATACCACCATCATGGTGGAGGGCTAGACCCCTTCTCCAGCCCCAGCCCTGATTGCAGCCCAGGCCTACGGCAGCAAAGCCAGCCCCACCTGTACCACTCCAAGGAGGATAGCCAAGAGTCCGAGCAAAGCCTCTACAGCCCCAAGGACGGTGTGGTGGCAGCTGGGGGACAGGCAACAGAGTACGTCGACGTAAGTCCCAACAGTTCAAATGAGTCACTGGACCATGGATCTCTGGAAATGGCTGCAGAGCTGCAGCATTATCAACCCGAGAGGCACAGCGTGTCCCCTCAGGGAACCACCCCACCACCACCTCCACAACAACCGTACCAAAAATTTGGCACACTAGGGCTGTCACGCAAGGACAGTCTCACCAAGGCACAGCTCTATGGCACTCTACTAAACTAAGATTAGGGTTTCCTGGTTAATCCTCTTTTACAGCTCTGTGGGACTCTACTAAACTGAGAACAGGGTATCCTGGTTACCTGCTTGTGTCGGTAGGATTTGAATGTTCAGCTACAGTTTGAGCCAAACACATGATGGGATTTTCTGTTGAATATTTTCAGTCCATCTGCTTTTTTCTCTCTATTTATGTATCTTTTACAGTGTTTTTCTAAACATCGAACATAACCGGCTCATGTTTCTACGGTCGATATGAAGCTCTAGCCTCAGCACTATTTGTATAGCCTATTTTGAAAGTTTATTAATGGTTCTGTGTGGTTTGTGAGAAAGTATTTTAAGTGCATTAGGTGCATTATGGATTTTTGGAAATGTGTCTTCAGAGAGATTATCTTTGTTTTACCAAAAGCCTTCTGGGCTCAAAAAGAGTTTGTGAATGGACAGCACATGCTTTGTAAAAAGAAATGCTAATTTTGACAAGAAATTCGATCTTTTATTATATAATTTATGAATAGCTGTATTTATTAAGTATGCTATATCTATAATTGTTTAATAAATGTAACACTAAGGAGAGATTGAACAATCTATGTAATTGTAAATTATTTTTATTGCTATAAATAAGGCAATCGGCACAATTATACATGCTGCAAACAATTAAAAATGCCTCAAACGAGTAAAGTCATAGATTCAATTTGAGAATTAACTGACAGATCTTGATGAATCGTTTCACGTATTTGTGAGCATACTCAGCATGGAATCTTAATACCCCTAGGTCAGCCTGTCAAGATTAAGTCTCAACCAAAGTGATACTTCTAACCTATTTCTATTCCGAATAGATCTGATACTACTCAAATCTATTGCTTCATTAAGCGAGTAAAATATCTTGAAAGCACTGGGCATTTTTTTTAACTCCTGATGTGTTTTGTTGGGCAATGGGATTTCTGAGGTGATAGTCCTTTTTGATGTTTTCTCTCCTTTCTTCCTCAGTGCTGTAAGCCCCCTCCCTCAGGCCCTCTCTACCTCACGATTCAATCCCTCTCTTCTTTCTTAATCAGCTGGGATCCTGTGTCAGTTGACACAATGATGCATGACTCTGTTTCTTCTGTTTTGCTTTCTATATCTAATAAAGCACAATAGTTGCACCATGTCTGCCTCTTTAACTCCCTTTTGTTTCCTTCTCTGCTCCTGTTGGAGAGTGAGGCTGTTGCTGAGGTGTTTTGGGGAGAATTTATAACTTAAGAGTTCTGTTTCATACACGAAATGTTTCCTTGTACAGTGTGAATGACAGCATACAAAGGAAGGACCTTGTTCCTCCTCCACAAACGACCACTTTTGCAGCATTGAATTTATTCAGTCTTTACAGTATTACAGAAGCACTGCATTTACACTCAAAACATTCATGTTAGCGTGTATGATTAAGGACTGTAGCGAGTAAACTCCCTACAGACCCACGGTGAATGAAATTGATCTAATAATGGCTAATGCACAGCAGAATATAGCGGAGGTAATGAAGTTTAAACAGCCATTACTCTGGTTCACTTTTTTATTTGAGTAGCGAGACCACCCTACAGTCTCTGCAGAGCCACAGCCTACGCATTTCCCTTTTTTTTATTGCGTTTGGACACTGGGATGTCACAAACATTTTCAAATATATCTCGAAATAAGTCACAGGGTGGGAGTTGGTGGGTATACTATACAGAATGATGAAAAGATTATATTCCGAGAGGCTAAAGTATCACCATTTCACTTCATAAACGAAGAAGTCTAATGCAGTAAATGTTCATGTTATTCGGTATTCTTCTTAGCTCTGAGCCATATGTTTCTTGGGAACATTGCTCCTGTCATTTGTATTCAAGGGATATGTTGGACTCGATACTTTCAGGCTCTCATTCACAGAGAAGAGTGAGTCACAAGCCGGAGGCCATCTCTGAAAACACTGCAGCAAAGATATGGGGAACAGATGGACATTTTAATTTCCTGTCTCTTCTCCAGTAAGTCCCTCAGGTACTTGGCCAAAAACACACCCCCCAAAAAATCCATTGCACTAATGTTCGAGGTTTGAAATTGCCACATTTGTGAAAGGCAGTTCTGCTTCTTCCCTTCACCTTCAAATGCCCACCATGCTTTCACTCAGGCTCCACAGCCGCTTGGCTGTATGGTCGTCTGTGGCTTTGGAAAGCAATTCTTCTTCTTTGCAATTAGCAAAGCATTTTCCAGACACACCTTCAACTTCAGGCGAGCATGCCAGGTATAGTGGGGTCTGAGCACCCTCCAGTGGGCTTTTGAAGAACAACCAAGAGACCAGGAAGAAAAGAGGCTTGATCAGCAGGGGTATGTTGACGTGTCGGCCCAATCTGGTCCTCACGATACCCGGAGTGAGGGCATTTACAGTGACCCCGGTACCATCCAGCTTGCTGGCTAGCTCACGAGTGAAAAGTAGGTTGGCAAGCTTGCTCTGGCTGTAGCAAAAAGCCTTGTTGTAATTTTCTTCGCTGTTCAAGTCCTCGAAGTTGATGGTGCCATACTTGTAGAGTTTGGAGGACACCACAACGATGCGGCTGGGAGCCGACTGCTTCAGGAGGTCGAGCAGGAGATGTGTCAGAAGGAAGTGACCTAGGTGGTTCACTCCCAGCTGCATTTCATAACCCTCTTCAGTCCTACTGTAGGGACACTGGTAGAGACCAGCGTTGTTGATAAGAACATCAATCCTTGGCTCCTCCTAATATTGTGACACAATCAGGTTTAGAAATTTTAGTTCATACAAATCCAATCACACTTTATTAATATTGCACCTACTGAAAATAAACATACAGTATGAGGCAGACTGTTCAAGGCAAGAATCAAAGATGGTGAAAACAACAACCCTCAAGGAGGCTGCCTGAGGACTACAGGGATCAACTTGGGACGGTGGCACATCTAAGGCCCTGTTTACACCTGGTATCGATGCGTTTTGGACGATCAGGTTTTGAAATAGACGAGGAAGACACTCTTTTGTCCACTTTCAACAACTTCTGTCCTGATTTCTTGGAGGGTAGGGTCTATGGGCAGATAAATGTATGAACCTTTTTCAAATCTTTCGATCTAATGGTGAGCTAGGGCAATTTAGATATGAACACAACTGGAGTAGACAGAAAAAAATACAGAGAGCAGTATCTTTAGTTTCTGCTTTGACAGCTGCTAAGATGACGCCATGTTGAGGATGCTTGTTCATGCGTTAGGTCAGTTGGCGGAGAGTAGGTGGACTTTTGCAGGTGTTTGAATGCATTTGATCACATAAGCGTCTACAAAAGCGATGCGTTTTTGACTACCTCTGGAAGTGGTCGAAAGTGGGCAAGCTCAAAACGTTTTAGACCCAAATTGCAAATGTATTTAGCGTCGTCCACTTGTGATCCGATCACGATCAACGACAATGCATCTTAAAACCAGGTGTAAACAGGGCCTAAGAGGAAAAATCCTTTTCTATTTTTGCTATTCTATTTTCAGAAATTCGGGTATCTAGGCATTTACGCACTGCAGAACGTCAATTAGAAGAGCTTTATTTAAATATCTTATACACATGCTTTAAAGGGGTCATAAATTGAGAAATCAAACTTTCCTTGATCTTTTGACATGATATAAGAGGTTATTTTACTATAAAAATATCCTCAAACATTTCAAATCTCAAAACTTCCTTGTTAGTCCAAAAACATCTTTTATTGAATCAAAGCTCCCAAAATGACTCATTTTGTATTTTGTCTGAAGTTGAAAGACCACCTCTGCAGAAAAAAGATCAATGGCTACTTCTACATCATTGCTTTGTTTAGCCCCGCCCACCAATTCATAAATGTCATGTCAATTCACAGGATCGAACAACAAAACGATAGAGATGCCTTGAGGATTACAAGACGTTTTGAAGTGCCCTTTAGTATGCAAAGCTGCTATCCAATCATATCAGTGGGCATTTACTTCCAAGTCGTGAATGCAGCACGCCTATCAAAGAGAGGGTCAAAACAGGATAAAAATAGCCTATTACTTATAAATTAAGATGTTTTTTTTATGTCAAATTATAAGTGGACCTTATAAAAAAGAAAGACATACAGGACATCAGGGCTAGTTATTACATCAATTGCATCCTGTATGTCATCTAAAAGGTTTTGAGTCAAAGTAAAACCATCCTGTCATGCTATATCAAATAGGTCACATATGTTTTATGTCATCATTTCATGTAATGAATTAATTACAATTTCTGTTGGCCAAAATAATGGTTTGACAATTTAATTTATTTCATGTGTTTTTTTTTGTTGTTGTTAAATTTCAATGAAAACTATTAAACTTTAAATTGTGTAAACCTAAGCCCATTTAATGTGACTGCAGGGTAGGCCTTCATAAAGTGTCAATAAAATGAATAGATATGTTTTTTTTTTTATAGCCAATTATGGTGGAAATTTAGGTGCGAATAGGTGCCATTTATGAGCATAAAATTTTTCAACGTAACAGGATATATCACAGCTACTTATAAAATTAGCCTATATATTTTTTACTTTTATGAAATCCCTTTGTATCCTTGTAATTAAATAATTCTTAAGAAAGTCGATAATACCACAATTTAATTTTGCTAATAATTGTAGTAACTATTGTAGTAGTGATATATCATCTTTCAGGACACTGGATAGCTCATTTCAACACACATAGGCTACTCACTGCCTGACCTTTACTTACACAACATGTAAGTTAAACGTTATAGCACTCCTCATGGCTGATATATTATGGACTAATTCAGTCATTTTCTCAATATATTTTGCACGGTTTGTGCTATTTCTGCGTTAATTAATATTTCATAGTGCAGTAGCCTATATGTAATGTCAAAGCAACACAGTTGCAGGGACTGAACGAGAAGGTTAAAATGTAAACTAACCCTGATAACTTCCTCGCAGAAGCTGCGCACAGAATGGAGCGACGCGAGGTCCAAGTGTTTGATCACGATCTCTCCCTGATTCGGACCGGCCTGATTCTTGATGTCCTGGGCTGCCTCTTCAGCTCTCTGCCTGTCCCGACAGGCCATGATCACACGGGCCTGCAGCTTCAGCAGCTCCGCTGCCGTTGCCTTCCCGATGCCGCAGTTCGCCCCGGTCACTATCACAGTCTTTCCGCGCATCAGAGCCGTTGGGTAACGCAGTAATTTCATTGCTTTCCGCCTGAAGAATATTCTCCGGGCAATGAAGAGAACCCCACCGCCGAGGACAGCGGCTAAAACGACCGCTGCAGACATCCGTGCAGTGTAGGAATACCAAAGTGTTGAATAACAGCGTGTACGACTGAGAGCCGTGGACCACATTACCCAGAATGCACTGCTTTGTTATGGTTGAAATATTTCCTATTTTGAGGGGGTTGACGGCTACTGCATGAGTATACCTAAAGTTATAATCTTTTAAATTTATAATATAATCCTAATGTTATATCCTAGATAGTTTATTTAAAAAAAATAACTGTTTGTTTGCAGCAGTGAAAATCCATCTCACACTCCAAATCACTTATCTTTATATGTAGGGTCGCGGGGATTGATGTAAAAATATTCAAATAAAATGTAGTTTTATTATTTATTATTATATTAGACCTATAACAACATATTCATTTCAAAAGCATCGGTAACACTTTACAATACGTGTGCACTAATAAGCATTAATTCATGCTTAACTAATGCACAAATAATATTCAAATAATGTGTAACTAATGATTATTTAAGCTATTGATTAATGATTACCACATTAGGAACTAATTAAGAATATGTAAGGTTAATGTATTAGTTAATACATGAATTGTAATGTAATTGTAATGTAAATGTAATTGTGGATTAATTCCATAATAACTCATTTTTTTAACTAATAGTGTCAATTAATATGTTAATTACCAGAATGAGCCAAAGCCTTGTATTTCAACTTCCAGATAATATGACATGTACACTAATTTCCATTAACACATGATTAATTACTTAGTTGTTAGTGCAAATTCATGTGCAAATTGCTACAATTACTAAATGGCTAGTTAACAATGATGTGCCCCAACAAGTAAAGTCATAACATAATGATACCTTAGTAAATCATTAGCCAATGATTAATCAAAGCAGACAACTAGAAGTTGAAGTGCATAGCTTTGTCTAATTGTGGTAATTAACACATTAATTTACACTATTAGCTCATAAAACATGTTCTTAAGGAATTAATACACAATGACACATTGAATTAATAGCAATTCATGTATTACTTAATCTATTAATCATATTGACTGTTAAATAGTTGCTGATGCAGTAATCATTTCTTCATGAGTTATACATTAACTCATGATCATCTGTGCATTAGTTAAACATGAATTAGGCTAATGCATATTCGCACCCATATTGTTAAGTGTTACCGACTTTTTTTATATTCCACAATATAAACAGAAAACATAACAGCACAGATCAACGACAAGTAAATAGTGACTCAATATTCATTTTTAGCAAACTATAAATGTGAATTAAACCTGTCGCGTATGTCTTTTTTTAGGCCAAAGGCAGAAGTCAAAGCAAAGAAAGAAAAGTAAGTTTGTTTATTATCATTATTATTATTTTTCTATGTCAGTTATGGGTGATTTCCAGTCGTGAGGATGGTTTTACATGTAGATGGTGCAGGGCATTTCTAAATACACAGATATATTGACTGACTGGCGATGAGAAGCAGCCAGCTGGACACTGTGCTAGCGGCTAACACTTAGCAGCTAGCCTGTTAGCAGTAAAGCTCAAGTGTTGAAGGTGCAGTACATCTCTAGCTGTTCGTCTGGGTTGACCAATAAAATTAAGAGCATAAGGTACTTTTAGCAATGTATTCCAGTAGGAACTAGTCATTCAGATAAATGTGACCAGTGAGTGGATCAGAGTTTATATTATGCTAATGACTCAGAGTAAGTGCAGCTTTAGCTGCTGTCTGTTTGTGAGTGGAGAGGCTGTCCTGGACAGCTGAGATGATGTGGGTGTGCATATATCCATCATTGCTAGATTCATGCTGCTTGCATTGTCATAAATGCTGTCTCCCATTTGCTTATTGTTCTATCAGTAATTTTAGGGTGCTTCACAGGAACTTTGCCTTGTATGCTAACACTCTAAATGACCTCAGATGGCCACAGCGCCAGTGCAGTTCACTTTGTAAACACACAGCACTCCGAGTTTACTTTATTTTCACTTATATGTAATTCCTAATATAAATGTCCAGGAATTCCACCTCACAATGTTTCAAAGTCATCTCGCCACTGTTTTTTAAACAAAAAGTGTTCATACGTGGCCACTTCTGCAGTGCCATCCATCCTCTGTAGCTCACCCAGAATATCCTTAAAAATTTACACCCAGACCAGAGGTTTTCATTGTTAACTAAAACTAAACCTAAAACTATACAACAAATATGTATAAAAAAACCCCAAATATACTGTTTATAGTAGATATTAAAAATATGGCTGTCAAACGATTAAT
>JAOTRC010000010.1:14468563-14485524 GCA_027497675.1 Cyprinella lutrensis | reverse complement strand
TGTTTGTTTAACTTTTTGATTCAGTTTTATATGTTCTGTTGGTTGTATTTTATCCCAGCTTTTATGTAGTGTTAAAACCTGAAACAGGAAGTGCTTCTGGACCAGTTTTGTTTACATCTTTTGAAATGGTCTATAGATTAACAGTAAGGTTGCTAGGGTGTTGCTAGGAGGTCGCTAGGATGTTCTGGGTGGTTGCTAGGGTGTTCTGGGTGGTTGCTATGGTGTTGCTAGGTGGTTGCTAGGGTCTTACATATTCAAAAGCCAAAAAACTTCAGCATTGTCATGGCGATGTAAAGGACTGAATGGATAAATCCCTCACACACATGTTTTTGACTTGCTTATTAAAGAGAAAGCAAGAGAAAGAGTATGGCGTGTGTGAGATACAAATGAAGAGAATGCAACTGACATTTGTCAAACTGTTTGCATTTATCCATTTTGACCCTTGTATGCCATTACAGTGATGTTTACCGAACTAGAATAACAAGCGAACAAATAAAGTAAATCAATAAATGAAGGAACCTCTGATAACAACGAACAGGGCCATTTAGTGTAGACAGAAACAGGTGGATCATGTTGTTGAGCACAAAAACCTTTAAACATCAGTTCAGGACGATTGATTTTGTTGAGAATGCTTCGCTTTATAAAAGTCCTGCATGTTTCTGTATTTCAAACAGTTTCACCCACTGGGTATTTATAATTAACAATTGACAAAATTATGTTTTGAGTTCTGTTGCATTCAATACTGCAGTAATTCTTCTCAGTCTATTTTAACAAGACCTTGGCGGTGGATCTTTTGCCAAGTGTCATGGACAGACAGGCTGCTTATCTCTATCAGGTACAGAGATAGTGAAAAACAGGCCCGATGCTTTGTCCATACATGGGTCTCCTGTGTGTCCCAGTCAAACTTCACACCGGCTGTCAGATGCCATGAGAGAGCATTCTCAAATACTTGTGTGGCTCAAACGACTGTGACGGGTCAGAGAGTTTCTCTAGGGCATGTCTTTCCAAAGGGTATTTGAGGCAGTTTGATTTGATTTTAGATGTTAAAAATATTTCTGGAGCTGATTTTATCACAATGATCTCCTCAAAGACTTGGTCATCTGATGTGGAGACTATTATGCACAACAAAAAAATAAATCTTTATTTTCAAAAGCCATAATGGCTATAAACTATTTACGATTGGTACTGTGGCTCCCACACATTTATCATGTTAAAAAAAAAAGGAAAAGGGAAATGTTTTAAATTTGTCATCTCACTCCCTTGTATTTTTAGCCAAGTGGAACGTTGGAACTCTATTCTCTCAAAAAAAAAAAAAAGAAAAGAAAAAATAGGTAAAAAATAAGGTACAAAAGGAACAAAAATAAGTACAAAAGCTGTCACTGGGACGGTACTCTTTCAAAAGCATCTATCATTTGATCATTTTTATCAAGGTTGTATATTTAAGTTCAGTAATTTCACTTAAATGGCAATGAATATTACCTATTAATTGTCATTTAAGTGAAATTACTGAACTTAAACATACAAGTTTGATAAAAATGGTTATTTTAGAAGAAAATTTCAAATGGCATTTGGAGGCTTTTGCATCTGAACTCTTCAACTATTTTTTAAGTCAGTTTAATTTAGACTAATTTAAGTTGATTTTAAAACCTAAACTTTAAATTTTTAGATCTTCTGACAGTTTTCTGTCTCTTCTCTTTATGTAGACCCTAAAATTGGTTGAATCCACACTTTGCTTCTCCTCCATGCAGGTGTAAATTAAGTCACTTCTCAAGAAAATTCCCAGGATTATTAAAATGAGGAAATCATAAAAAGACCTCCATCGTACTGACGTCGAGAGGGCAGAGTTGACAGCGAGGCATAACAAAAATAACTAAGGAGGATCAACAAGGTTATCAAAACATTAAGAGGTTTGAGAGGAAAGCATTTAATCAAGCCAAAACAAACAATATGGTAAATAAGATTATGATTTCAGATTTAAACCAACATTCTTTAGTTATAAACACAACATCATCATTATTATGGTATCACATCAATGTTTAATCAATATCATTTTTCAGTCATTTTGTTATTGTTCATCAAGAGTGGCCTCTTGAAAATGATTTTTGTCATCATTCATCATGATATAGGCTAATAAATATCACATACATGTAAATGGAAGAAATGTAAACTCTCATTTCTTTTATTTCTTCATTATTTTGTGAAAATATTTTGGAGTTTAAAATACTTTAACCCTTATGAAAATTAACCATGGTATTTATACTACAAATAAAACCAACAAACTGTGGTTATTGTAGTTAATGTAAACCACTGTGTTAATGGTAACCACAAATTAACCACATGGTTTTGCTACCATGGTAACTTATGTGTAATAAAATTGTAGTTATACAAATGGCAATCAATCAACCCAAAACTATTTACTACACTTTTACTGTATACCACGGTTAGGCTATTTTTTGTTTGTTTTAACAAAAAAAAAATAACCCTATTACAGTAAGTAAAGTGTAGTAAACTAGGCTAGAAATACGACAGTAAAGGTATGCCCAACTAGAATATGGCAGAATAATCACTATTTTAGCACTTTACTGTCCTGTTTACATTTTTGTTTACGAGCCATTTGTTTCATATTATTACGGGTTTTCATAATAGTGTTATAAACTACATTACCCACAATCCACATGCGCTGTGTGTTTTTTGTTCGTTTCCGGGCGCGCTTAACAAAACTCATAACGGTGTTTTATATTAAACCAAAACCTTCTGTTTGTATCATGTAGTCGTTACCGAACGTTGTCATTTAGCCTATTATAGTTATATCACGATTTCATAACTCTTTTTAAGGCTTTGTATATGTGTCAATGGCAAGCAAGAAGTTACGGAGGACGGGCGTCTCAGCTGATGTCTGCGAACGACTCAAGCGGCATCAGGTGGAAACCTGCCAGGTAAGAGAGTTCAACCTTCCTGACCTGCTCTTTTATCATATCAATGCCCAGCTCAGCTATTGGAGGAACCGTCGTACAGTGAAGACTTGTTAAGTCTGTCCTTTAGGATGTTCTGTCCGCCACTCCCGTGGAGCTCATGCGGCTGGCCGGACTCAGTTATTCCGCTGCTCTGGAGCTCCTGCGTCTGGTCAGTAAAGCTTGTTCACCGGCCTTGAGAACCGTAAGCCACTCACACAAAGCATCAGGTACTGTTGACTTAACACTCGAAGCCTTTCATTAGTAGTAATGTTGTTTTTAATGGAAGGCACTGGATTTATGGAGGAAAAAGGGAGAGCTGTGTTTCTCCACATCACTTCCTGTCCTGGACAGGTTACTGCAGGGAGGTCTGCCCCGGGGTGCTCTCACTGAGGTACAGTGGTCTAGCCTGCCTACTTCTGTATCATTCTAAATTGACAATATTTACTCCCCCTCATGCTGTTGAATCCCGTTTTTACCACATAAGGAAATGAAAGTATCTTGTAAATCATTATTCTGAAATATGAAATATGTATTATATGATATATTTCAGGTCTTTTATTGTTTTAATACTGATGATTTTGGCATAGAGCTCATGAAAACCCAAAATTCCTATCTCAAAAAATTAGCATATTTCATCTGACCAATAAAAGTGTTTTTAATACAAAAAAGTCAAGCTTTAATGGTGATCATTTTATTTGAGTAAACTGTCTCTAAGTAATCATTACACTGTCTGTGTTCTCAGGTGACCGGCCCGTCAGGCTGTGGAAAGACTCAGTTCTGTATTATGCTCAGTGTTTTGGCTACATTGCCAAAGAGCATGGGAGGTCTGGACAGTGGAGTCATCTACATCGACACAGAGTCGGCATTCTCTGCTGAAAGGTGTTAAAAACATTTGCATGCTCTCTCTGATCTGCACTTTTTTGTTGTTCCTCTTAAACTAAGCATCTTCCTCTCTAAGACTGATAGAAATGGCACAGGCCCGATTCCCAGAATTCTTCTCGGTGAAGGAGCGTCTGCTGGAGATGGCATCTCGTGTTCATCTCTTCAGGGAATTGACCTGTCAGGATGTCCTGAATAGGTTAGAACACATCCCAAACACATACTATTTAATTCCAGTTATTGTACTTTTAAAATAATAGTTTTTAATTAAAAAATGACACTTGTCATTATATCCTTTTATTCATGAGATTCACTGTTTTTTAGGTGTTTCCTGTAGCTCTTAATAGTAAATCATGAAGCTTGCAATGCCAATGTCTTTGGTTCGATTCTAATGGAAAGCATTCCATGAAGTGATAAAATGCACTCTAGCAACCAAAATAAAACAATGTTTTTTTATGTCTGTCTTTAAATAAAAAAAATTAAAATAAAATAAATTCACATATTTGAAATGTATGGAAGAGGATCAGGGCCAAGCAATAATTAAAAAAAAATAAAACCATCTCGAGATTAAAGTAATTATAATGTGAGAAAAAACTCTTTAAATTTCGAGTAAAAAAGTCAAAATACAAGGTTGAGAATAAACTCATTAAATTTCGAGAAAAAAGTTGAAATACAATCTTGAGAATAAGAAATTCATTACATATCGAGAATAAAGTCGTTGTATTTCGAGAAAAAAACTTGTTAAATTTCGAGAAGAAAGTCGAAATTCAATCTTGAAAATAAGCCCATAAATATCAAGAATAGTCGTTGTTTCGAGAAAAAAAAACTTGTTAAATTTCGAGAAAAAAAGTCGAAATATAATCTTGAGAATAAACTTATTAAATATCGAGAATAAAGTCGTTGTATTTCGAGAAAAAAACTCGTTAAATTTTGAGAAAAAAAAGTTGAAATACAATGTTGAGAATAAACTTATTAAATATCGACAATAAAGTCAGTGTGTTTTGAGAAAAAAAAACTTGTTAAATTTTGAGAAAAAAAGTTGAAATGGAATCTTGAGAATAAACTCATTAAATATCGAGAATAAAGTCGTTGTGTTTCGAGAAAAAACTTGTTAAATTTAACAAAAAGTCAAAATACAATCTTGAGAATAAACTCATTAAATTTCGAGAACGACTTTATTCGAACGAACAAACGAGTTTAATTTTGCATTATAATGACTAATCTCGAGTTTTATTTTTTTAAAATTGTTTGGCCCCAATCCTCTTCAGTAGAAATGATTACTCTTGTCTTTTGAATAAAAAAAGAAAAATATTTTATAATAAGGTTAGAATTATTTTTTGATAGAAATGAGATCAAAATTACATTTGATTTTAATATAAAATAATCTATCAAAATAAATTGTACCTTGGTGAGCATATAGACTTCTTTGAAAAACATAAAATCGCGATTATTACAAACCTTTCACCAGTAGTGTATAGAATAATAAATGCAACTAAATTAGCTTTGGATCAAAGCGTCTGCTAAATGCATGAATATAAAAGTAAAACGTAAATGCAATGAATACAAATCCTGAATTTAAAATTGACTACAAGATCATGATGGTCTCTTATGGTAGGCCAGGCTGTATTTAATCTTGTGAACACACATTAGTGGGGCGTTTTATTGCTGCTTTGATGTTACACAGACTGGAGCGTCTGGAGGAGGACATAATTGCTTGTCGAGTGGGCCTCCTTATTTTGGATTCTGTGGCCTCTGTTGTGAGGAAGGAGTTTGACACGTCTCTGCCGGGTAATCTAACGAACAGGAGTAACTTACTGGGCCAGGAAGCTGCTGTACTGAAGTACCTCTCCCAGGAGTTCTGCATCCCAGTAAGATTGTTTACATGGTTGTGGATGTCTGAATTTTTCAAATATCGCACACTTGTAGTGAATCTTGTGAACCACAAGGTGTCGCTATACATTTATGTTTATGCATTTCAGTGCTGTGTAATAGGTCTCCTCTATATTTCAAACACCAGAGGGCGTTAGAGAGCCCAGATGAATTGGATAAACTTTCTAGGCCTGTTCACACAAAGCCTGCTCCTTTCCATGTTATTTGATCTTGGGAATTTCCACACTACTTTAAGATCTTCAAAGATACTTACATGAAGCCTTTACTCAACTCCTGCATCACCAACACATTCATCTAGAAGAGGAAAGATAGGATTGCACCGGATTATGGTTTTCCGCTTCCTTCTCATGAGGAGTGTAACAGCTGGAGGGCTGTTCTAGGATCAGGTTTTGCTCTGTGTGTATTCTTCTTATCCACTAGTTTACTGCTGCATACATAAAGTGGGCTCTGAAAATCTGAGCAAATTTATTTTTTGTATCATTTACATTTTTATGATTACTGTATAACGAAAAGTACAGTATAAAATAATAGGAAGTTCATTTTTGTATTTCTATTTATTTTTGTTTTTATTTAATTCATATTCTAGCAAATTATGTTAAACATTTAAATTATTATTGTCATTATTATTATCATCATCATCATCATCATCATCAAGAAATTTGTTATTTACACAGTTTAGTTGTATAGAGAATCCAACAGACAATGCGTGATGCAGAACCAACAATCAGGAATAACTTTAATAAACACAGAAGAGAACACAACTATCATAACTGTAACACAACGTTGAAACGAGGAAAACTGAGGGCCTAAATATCAACAGAACAGGGAACAGGTGTGTACTAATAAAGAACCATGACAACTAATGAATGCAAGATGACTCAGGCAAAACAATGACAAGGAAAACCATGACTAGACACTAAATGAAACAAGACAATAAACCAGACCATGATTATGAACTAAAGACATGATCGTGCCAATACACCCTCAGGAAAGCACATCCTCACGCTGTTAGCATTCAGCAGAGGCGATTAGGGGGTTGTGGGAGAAATGAGGACCAGGAGACTGACATGACCTTTAAGGGGCTGGAAGAAGGGAATCCCAAGGGGGAGACAATGGTGGGAGGAGCCAGGGCAGGGATAGAAGGAACCAGAGTAGAGATGGGAGGAGCTAGAGGATGACCTAGAGCCAAGACAGGATGAAGGCCCAAAACAGAACTGATGGATGGAGGAGCCAGACTGGAGTCAGGAGACTGACCGAGTGAGGTGGAAACTTGTCCAGAGGGAACCTAGGTGGAGCAGACAGGGGGAGAGACAGTGGGAGTGAATACAAGAATGAAACCAGAGAGAAAGTGGAGTCCAGTGGAGCCAGAGGGATGGAGGGTTGAGGCTCATCTGATAACTCTGAAGTCCAAGGCGACGATTGACCAAAGTGTAGCCAGAGGGACGAGGAAGCCCAGCAGAGCCTTGAGGGATGACAGGCGAGAGTGAAGCCTAGGATGAGCCAAGGTGGATTCCGGGGTTGGATGCTTGAGGTGGAGATGAGGGATCCACAGACCACAGCAGAGCTGTTGACTGGGTAACCCCAGGCGGATCCGTGCAGCCAGGCAGAACCACTGGAGGAGCTGAAGAGAAACAGTGGAGATGAGGCAGAGAAACTGGATGGCTTTGGCGGAATAGGAGGGAAAGGGCAGGACCATCCAGGACGAATGAGCCTTGGTGCTTGGCAGTGCCAGTGACATTACATGCCCAGAAAAGCATGTCCTCATGCTGTAAGTATCCAGCAGGCGATAGGCAGGCAGGAGGCGATAGGGGGTTCTGGTGGAAATGAGGACCTGAAGACAGACATGACCATTAAGGGGCTGGAAGAAGAGAATCCCAAGGGGGAGACAATGGTGGGAGGAACCAGGGCAGAGATTGATGGAGCCAAAGTAGAGATGGGAGGAGCCAGAGCATGACCTAGAGCCAAGACAGGATGAAGGCCCAAAACAGACCTGATGGATGGAGGAGCCAGACTGGAGTCAGGAGACTGACCGAGTGAGGTGGAGACTTGACCAAAGGGTGGAGCAAATTCTAGGTGGAGCAGAGGAGACGTAAAACCATGCTGACATCGAATGTCTGGAGGGCCATGATGGAGCTGCAGGCTGGCATGACCTAGGTGGAGGCGTGGGCTTGGCAGACCGGGGGAAAGACGGTGGAAGTGAAAGCAAGAATGAAACCAGAGAGAAAGAGGAATCCGGTGGAGCCAGAGGAGTGGAGGGTTGAGGTGCATCTGATAACTCGGAAGTCCAAGGCGATGATTGACCAAGGTGGAGCCAGAGAGACGTGGAAGCCTGGCGGAGCCTCAGGGATGACAGACGAGGGTGAAGCCTAGGATGAGCCAAGGTGGAGCCGATGGGTCGGAGGGCTAAGGTGGAGTCCGGGGTTGGACGCTCAATGCGGAGATGAGGGATCCACAGACCACGGCAGAGCTGGTAACTGGGTAATCCCATGCGGATCCGTGCAGCCAGGCGGAACCACTGAAGGAGCTGAAGATAAACAGCAGAGATGAGACCGAGGAACTGGATGGCTTTGGCAGAAGAGGAAAAGGGCGGGACCATCCAGGATGATGGAGCTTTAGAGCTGGTCAGAGTCAATGGCAATGAAGGAAACTTACATGAGATATATGAGACTTAGTGCTGGGTAATGGAGACTTGGTGCTGGTTTGACTTAATGGTAACAAAGACGATTTGGAACTGGTCTCTACCTGCATTGATGAAGACAACATGGAACTGGACTGAACCAGCAGAGACTGAGACAACTTGGGACTGGACGGAACCAGCAGAAACTGTAGACCAGGAAACATTTCCTCATCAAGCTCATAAAATAAGACCTCAGCAACAAGAGCGTTGGCGGAGCTCCAATCTATTCCAACGAACTGTACTAATATGCTCTCGACGAGAGACACTGATGCCAGCTCACACTCCTGGGAAGATTCTGTAATGGGCTTTGGCTCCGGGATGGCAATGGCCCTGGCTCTGTTTTCATGATGGGCTCTGGCTTTTGATCCACTGCGGGAATGGCTGTAGGCTGGCTGGGCTCTGGGACCGGAGTGGATCTGGCGTTGTCCTTATTCGCTTGGCAGATGGTTAATGGCAAGTTGCACTGAACTAGCACCCACTCCACATACTTTGTGAAGCTCCCTCAAGCACCATCCATAGGTAAGCATGCCTTTGACCCAGTTGAGGCTTGTTGAGGCTGGTGTTCAAGAACACACAAAACAAGCTCTCAGGGTAGTGGGTAAGGCATGCTATATCTATGAAGTCATGTGATATTCGAGCAAGTGATTCCCCTGCTCCAGCAGGAAGAGACAAACAGCGGGGATATCCATAATTTTATTTTTTTCCTTTTTGTTGTTTTACCGGATGTTTGTCGTACAAAGTAAAACAAAAGAAAGAAAATAAGCTGCTTATTTCATAGACTGCTTGTATATACTTGCACCCCGATATTCGAAGTCAAAGCCTAATGGTCCGATCTTCTATAATGCTTGTTAATTGCCTCTGTTTTTCTGTTCGCTTTTGTTTTTGTTAAATGCATATTTCTAGAAAATGTCAATTAAAAATTTCAATTACTATTATTATTATCATTATAGAAAAACATTTATATGTTTCTCTGTATGTACGGACATTTTTAATTCATATTTTGATATTATAATTACAACGATTTAAATAAAGAAATTTAATTTTCTTTTCAGTTATACTACAATTAGCTGAAAATACAAAATAGAAGCAATCAACTGTAGATGTATTTTGTATTTCTTCATTTTGCTTTGCTTTTTTTCTGTATTTAAATTTGATTTTCTATTCCAGATTTTCAGACTTAAGTTTGGACAGTGTATCTAATGTATTGCATTACAAATGATTTTACAGATCATGTTTGTTGTTACTTGAGGCAAATTAGGATGGATATATAATTTTAATGACGATTTTTGTGATTTGTTGACATTAGGATCAGGTTTAAATATAAGAGTGTTTTAACAACATACTGGGCTTTTCCTTATTTCAAAATGACTAGTCAGCTATTCCCCGAGGACATCTCAGGCTGTAACCCCAAAACTCATCTCATCTGCAGTTATTTGCTTCTCATCTCCCTGCAGCCATGCTCATTTTAAAGATAGCTTTTGTGTTTTAAATCAGTGCAGTAAATGTCTGGCTTGACACTGCCAGTGGCCACAAGTGAGTTTTAATACTGCTTTCCACAGCAGTAGAAATGGGCCTCAACATGAAACCACATGGTAGATAACTCCTAGAGGTAGGGAACTATGTTATTGCCCCCCTCATACACATAAAAGCTCATAACCGTAAAATAGGTCAACCCATTAAGTTTCCAAAATAAAACCTTACACTTTAGCACCTAGAGCCAAACCGTAATGAGGTAATTAAGTTTGTTCTCCCAAGCTTTAGAAATATAAAGGAATGTTGAAATGTTTTAGGTTTTGGCCGTTTGTTTTAATTTGTGTAGTTTTTATTAAAAGAGCCATGGTAGACATACACTAGTGCAGTGGTTCACTTTAGGTCGCTTTAAATACCACGTTTGATCAAATCAGAACATTGACCTAGTTTCAACAATGTTAGCTTTTTGTGTGCAAGCTTAAGTACTGTTAATGACATACTGCTATATTTTAATTAACACCAATATTCATGTGCTTAAGATAGATCATGTTCTAAGGCCCTCAACAATCCCTTTTTGACCCCTCTGCATATTTTTGGAAGAGCCCTATCAGATAAGCCTCTAAAAACTCACACATTACACAATAACAACATTTATTACAATGTAATTTCAGGCGAATACATTTCATAGAATATGTATTAAAAAATAGGATACAATTTCATCGTGAAACTGTTCTCTCAAAAGTGAGTACACCATGATGGTCCCCTCACATTTTAGCAAACATTTTAGTATCTACTCTATGGACAATAATATAGAGATTAAACTTGGATATATATATTAGAGTAGTCAATGTGCTGCTTGTATAGCAGTATATATTTACTGTCCTCTGAAAATAACTCAACATATAGCCATTTACTGTCAAAATAGCTGGCAACAAAAGTGAGTCTTTAAGTGATGATAGATGTACATTGTTTAATCATGCAAAGCCACATCTCCTATTCATCATTTTCATGTTTTTGTCTTCTAGACAGGACCATACAAATTGTTGTATCTTACATTAGAGCAGTTAAAATTTGTGCTTTGAGTACAATTCTCTCATACTGACCACTGTATGTTCAACATGGCACCTCATAGCATAAAACTCTCTAAGGATTTGAAAATTAGAATTGTTGCTCTGTCCAAAGATTGCCTAGACTATAAGAAGATTGGTAATACCCCGATACTGAGGTTTTCCACTCGTAACAGGCCTCGCAAGGGTTAATCGAAGAAGTTGAGTCCTCATGCTGTGCGTCAGGTAGAAGCTGGCTTCAAAGAACAGACGCATGAGCATTGCTTTAGAGGTCTCTGAAGCGGAAGGTCAGCTTGTCACTGCTCAGACCATACGCCGCACACTGCAACAAGTCAGATGGTGTCTAGGATGTTTGTTGACGCCTGTGAGGAGTACCAAAAAAATTGTGCCTTGCCTACAGTTAAGCATAGTGGTGGTAGCATCATGAGTGCTGCTGGGATTGGGGAGCTGAGCTTAATTAAGGGGAAACATGGATTCCAACACATACTGCGACATTCTGAAGCAGAACATGATGCCCTCCCTTCAGAAACTGGGCCGAACGGCATGATAACAAACCCAAACACACCACCAAGATGACAACTGCCTTGCTGAGGAAGCTGAAGTTGAAGGTGATGAAGTGGCCAAGTACTGTATGCCTCTAGAACTGAACCCCATTGAGCACCTGTGGTTATCCTCAAGTGGAAGGTGGAAAGGCGCAATGTTTCTAACAGCCAGCAGCTCCATGATGTCAATAGCCGCCTTTCCGCTGCCGGGCTAGGGCTGGGCCAGAGCTAACAGCGAGTCGAGCCGAGCCAGTGGCCTCGGACCTCAAACATCGGGCTTGCATTTCCACTGCCAGGCCAGTAGGCCCACAGCGCTGCCCTAAACCCTGCCCCTAACACGCCCTTCTGGATCAAACGTCATACAGCCCAACCCATTTCAGCGGGTATTATGATTTAATTTATTTTTTAAGTTAGGAAGAGAACATGTATATTAACTCACTGGCCGTGGCTGCAATAGAGTCCCGATTGTCTCGCAATTCGCCACTAACAGAGGGACAAAGTCAAGTCGAACCATGGAAAAATCCTTCTCTGAACTCTGCTTTGTCTATTGTGCATTTTAATCGCCTTGTACAATACTGCGCCCGCAACTTTTTAATTTTTTCCTGAACTTGAAGCATTGCTCCCTGAATGTTTAGCTTAGAAATTTCAGCATCGATGTATTTTGTAACTGGTTTCTTCACACACCATCAAATTGACGTTGTACACTTTCTTCTGCCCAAATGCTCAGAAGAGCTGTGGTATCCTCGACAGACCAGTACAGGCAATTCTCCGTTTCAAGCAGCATTTTTTTTTGCGTGATATAAAAAAGTGAAATGTGCAATCTTGCTTCAGATCATAACGTTCCATAACACAGATAAACTCCGCCTTTTACCTTGAGCACGCCTCTAGCCCGAGCTGGCCCGAGGTATTCGACGGGCCAGAAATCCTGGCCGTTGGCCCCGAGTAAGCCCCGATCAAGCCCTGGAAGTGACAGTGGAAACGTGACTGGCCCTGGCACGCACTAGCATGGCTCGGCCCTGGCCCGGCAGTGGAATCACGGCTATTATTGAGGAGTAGAGGAGGATCCCAGCAACAACCTGTGCAGCTCTGGTGAATCCCATGACCAGGAGGATTAAAGCAGTGCTAGATAACAATGGTGCTCACTCAAAATATTGCCAATTTGGACACAGTTTTGACATGTTCACTTAGGGTGTAGTCACTTCTGTTGCCAGCTGTTTTCAGAGGACAGCCTGTGACACTTTTGTGAGATACTTTATTTAGGCCTATGCATTTGCCTGTTTAAAATTTACTTACCACATGCCCCATTAAATAGCGTTATGTAATGAGTTATGTCAACAGTTGTTAAGTAGCTTGATGATGGAATTCAATATCTGCTGAACTTGCATAGTGTCAGCAGTCTGTTTATTCTCATTTTTGTATGATCTAATCTAACTGGACTAAACTGCAGTACAGATGTTTCCCTTCTGTCTCCCTCAGGTGGTTTTAACTAACCAGATCACTACACATGTGGGCGAGAAGGTTCACTGTCCTCAGAGGAATCAGGCAGATGGTAAGAACAGCCTTCCATCATCTGCTGGAGTCTAAACTGATTTTTGAGGAGAATGTTTTTGTTTAAAATGACTGTTTTGGGATTTGATGGTGGAAATTTAGAACAAGAAAATTCCTGTCAAGACACTCTTCTGTTTCATCCATCCCTAATGATCCGTTCTCTGATCTGGCTAATGGAAGCCATTGTTCCAAGGCATTCCGATGGTATGTGGGATAAATGAGCGTTAGATATGACCTTCCACACAAGCAGCTGTTGTACTACATCATTGACCCTGGAGAAGATGGAATTACTCTAACCAGGGGGCTGAAAACACGATCCACTCGCTCAACAAACGTGTCTGGGCCTTATACGAATCCCACGACGTCTCTGATTCCATGGCTGTGCAGTGACCTGTGTCTTCTGTCACTTTATATATGGAATAGTGCAAGTATACTCTGGCATACATCCAGGTGTACAGTTGAAGAGGTTCTTGTTTTGGGGCAAAGCTTTGAGGAAAGTGAATCAGGCTCCGTTCTCATGTTATCTAACAGACACGTTTCTGTCCTGTAACTTTACCCCCAGACATCGGTTTCTTTATATCTCGCTGTTCCAAGGTGGAGTTACCAGGAACTCTTTCTCCCCCTCATTTGCTCTGTATCTTTCTCTCACACATGCACACAAATGTTTTTCCATCTCTTGGGATTATGCAGGGAAAGAATGGCCCTTATACAGGCTCACCCTGTTTATCTCCATCCTTGGTCTTATCTGACCTCTCACTTAAAGGGATAGTTCACCCAGAAATTAAAACATTGTCAAACATTCAATATTCTTATGAATTTCTTTGTTCTGTATGAACACAGAAGCAACAGTTTGTTAGATTGTTCGCACAGATCTCGTCACAAGACACGTAATACGTAACTATCGTTGTCCTGTACATTTTTGCGATGCCATGTTTAAATGTACACAACTGAGAATCTTCTGATAAAGTGAAAGATTTTTGTGAGTATTTCACGAAATTTTTCTGAAACTACTCAAATTTCTGTCTGTGATATCTCAAAAAGATATCATGGACTCAGAAGACTTTAAATAAAGTGGGCGATGTTAACAATATTATCATATCATCTATTGAAATTCTGAAATGAAAACCATAATTTCCAGTGCAATAATTTACTATAACCCTTAAATGCACAAATGTTTCACCAATCATTATTACATATTCGGGTCTTTAGCGACCCGTATCTATATCTAAAACAGACTGATCTCTACCTGTCGCAATAATATAAAACTCTCTTGATAGTTGAGTAACAATTACAGAAGAATAAAATAAATCATATTTTTTTTATCTTTTGAAGCTTGTAAGGGCTCAGTTTGAGCATATGTTTAATATCATCATCACTATCCTCCTCAGAGCTCATTTCCCAGTACATTCAGCATCTGGCTCATGTTCACCATCTCAAACATATTCCCAAAACCAAAGTTTCAACATCTTCAAAAACAATATTTTGTTAGCTGTCAGCTTTGTCACTTGTTCTGGTGAAGGTGACACTAATATTTGATTGGGTTTATTTGATCTGCAGTAAATCGCCATTTCAAGATTTGCTGATGATACTTCCCATTCTTTTGTTTTCTGCCTGCAGTAACTATGAGTGAAATGTCACTTCATCCTTGTTTCAGATATTGCCATTTTTTTTTAATAAAGGTGAATTACACTGATTTAGCTATGCAGAAAAAAAAGTACCTCTAAAATAGTATTCTGCCAGGCCAGTAGCGATGTCACTTTGTAAAGAAACACTACACGCCTACAGACTAAATGCGTGCTCATGTGACATTTTTCACAAAATCCATATTTCTGTAGTTTACACAGAAATAATGTTATCATTTTCAAAAGCTTCTTGAGAAAATGTGTTTTCCTCTTTGCCTTGGTAGTGGAAACTACTTTTGTGGTCTTTTGTTGAAGTTCTAGACAAAAGGCCACACCTGTAGTTTGTATCTGCCTCCATAGTTAATCTGAGATGTTGACTAATATCCAGAATAGTAGTTGCTCTCGGCTACAACTGGCTGCTGCTTCAAGCTCGTGATGAGGCCAAAACACATAAATCACAGCAGACCTCAGCAGATTTACTCACCATTTCCGCTCTAGTCACCAGTCATTGGCTTCAAATTACTTTTGGGGTCAGATTTGATTCCAGTGCTTCTAGTGTAAGGTCTGTGTGGAAAAGAGGCCACTGTGACTTAGTTCAGAGCTCCTCTGAACACTGATAAGAAGGATATTTTGTGCTGTATGATAAGAAATTGCATGACAGAGGAGGTTTTGATTTGTTTCTTTTTCTCCTGCATTTCTGTAACTTTCTAGAGGATTTTAGCATGCTGATGATACTATGTTGTGAAATTTCCTACAAAAAGGGAGTTTGATGTATGAAGATGCTCAAATCAGGAGTTTAAAAGTGGGGGTAGCTTTTGGTAAGATTTATTGTCCAGTAGCCACACTAAAAAAATGTATTACATAAATCCTAGTATCCCAGTTTCAAGGGATACAATTATTGTCTACACTGGGACTTTAAGTAATATAATGTAGTCTAATAATGATAATCTACTTGAACTCCCAAAATCTTTCATTTAAACACAAAAATGCAATCACCCGTTGAGGAACATAACTGATCAATTTGTGGTAGATCTGACCTCTAAATGGTGTAATTAAATGGGCCTCCTTAAAACCAACTAGTCATTCAAACAACCCACCAATGAAAGATTTGCAGATAGGCTTCATCAGCAGATGAGCTTCATAAACATCTATGAAACATTCACAAATGTGTTTTTTTTTCCAGTTGGAGGATTACATTAGAGAGAAGATTGATGGAAAAATTGTACCTCTGCATGATTATTGGCCCAATTCGGCTTTCAAACCAAAATCAGCCCAGAGGACAAAAGAACTCTGCACATTTTTTAACCACATTATCTTCGAATCTACATCACCACATGAAAGCCATTCCCTTGTCTATGTCCAGCCCAAGTCAACAACTCTCCCATTCCCCCGTTTGACAATCCATCAATAAAAACATTTGAACGTGCTGAATTTGGTGCAAATGCAAATTGGATCCCATAATAACTGATTTGCAGGGTATTAAAAAGAGAGCTGATTGAATTCTTTGAATAGCCCTGTTGTCAAAGTGTGGGAAAGCAGCCCCCATGGCTTCTGTTGGGATCGGAGAGAGTAGGCGGATTATACTGGAACCCAGAGCATTGATTCAAGAAGCTGGGTCTTAACAGGGCGTCACATTTGTTTAGTCTGGCCCTTTCCAACCTTATTACCATGAACTCGCAGTAAGTCACATGGTCATTAGTCTGCGATTCTTTCAGACATTGTTAGAGGAATCCACTTAGAATGAGCTGCTCCTGTTGATAGTGCTGTATATTTGCACATGGTTTTAGTGCCTGAGGTACTATATATATTAATTATGCAAATAAAGTAGCCCACGAAATCTGTTGAACACAATGCAGTTCCCCATCTTGAGGGTCGGTTCTGAGCGGAGAATACAGTAGACTACTGTTTTTTGGCGTATTTTACTGGGACTCATCTTTTTAAAATATGCTCATTTACACACATCGGCATAAGTGTTTATTAGCAGTAATAAATGTCTGACTGACTACATTATTTTACTTATTACTCAGATACTCAGCAAATAAACGTGGACATGAAGTTTTGGTTAGAGTTTAAGTAGTAAGTACAAGTGATATTTAGAAGAATATCAGTAACCAGACAGTTGATGGTCTCATTGACTTCCATAGTATATTTTTTCCCTACTATGGAAGTCAATGAGACCAGAGACTGTCTGGTTACTGATATTCTTCTAAATATCAGAAAATCAGCTGAATGCACTTGAAAACGGTGAAACTCAACTGTTTAACTCTGGGGGAGTTGTAAAATGAGCCTATTTCCAAAAAAAGTGGAGTATC
>JAOTRC010000010.1:14430195-14453391 GCA_027497675.1 Cyprinella lutrensis | reverse complement strand
CACAAAAAGCCAGTCAATAAAAACCTTTTACAGTGCTTGTATATTGTTTTCTTTCAATGCATTTGATAATTTTTACTCAAAGTAGACCTGAAATGACACGCATTATTGCATTATTAGTTAAAAGATTGCAAAATGCACCCGTCATTGCGGATTTCTGAAAAATTGTGCAAAAATCTCGTCTCGTCTCGTTCTCGTGAATCTAATCTCGTTTCCGGTCTCGTCTCGTGAGATAGGCGTCTCGTTACACCCCTAATCATTAGCTAATGATTAATTAAACCAGACAACTGGAAGATGAAGTGCATAGCTTTGACTAATTGTGGGAATTAACACATTAATTTACACTATTAGTTAATTAAATATGTTATTAAGGAATTAATCTTCTGCAAGAGTATGGTTCAATCTATTAACAGCAATTTGGTCACCTGCCACCTCTAAATGTGTTTTGGGAGTAATCTGATCACAAAACAATGTGGAAGCCATTCGGATCAATTAATGAAAATGGTGGCATATACTCTAATCATAGGTGTTTTAGACATCAGACTGTGATCATTGTGCTAGTGTCCATTTAAAAACTGTCATACAATTATACAAAAATTAGATGTTAAACGGTAGTCATGACATTTACCGTAGTTAAAAACCCTTAAAAAATTATATGAGTTAAAGTTGTATGATGGTATTTAGTGGGTTTGACTCTAAGATGAAATGTGTTCAGCAGTGAATTTATACAAATCAAATGACTTACCTTAAGGATATCAGGTTGCTCGCACAGTTTATTTTTTTCAATTCCGTCACACGTGCCATTTACAGAAGTTTACAATTAAAAAAATGCTGCAGTGAAACTCCTCATATTTGTTGTGCCAGTTCTTCAGGGCAAGGAAAAGACAGAGGTTTCTTTTTTCCAACAGTTCTCTCAACAAAACAAACACCGACCCTACAATTTAACAGTTCCTTTGGCTTTGTTCTCCACAGAGACACACACAGACACAAGTTCACCAAGTTATCTCTCACCTTCCCCAGTTCCTCAATGGCTTTTATCCTGTCGCTCCATGCCAATTACTGGAATGAGAAACTGGCATTACTGGCATTAATCATGCTGTACTGATCTTCTAACTCACTAGTCATCTCCTGGCTCAGGTCACCAAGTGGGTCCAAAAGGATCCAACAGGATTGAAAACCACTGGACTAGAGTGACTTGCTAGCATGAGTAGACCTGAGATAATAATCTTGCAACTAAACAGAAAAGACTAAATAGCAGACTAATCAACTGAAACATATGGACAACTGCGACATCTTTTTCTATGTTCTGATTAGACTGAATGCATTTGAAAATATGAAATTGTGAAAACACTGTACAGCTATACTGTACAGCTCTTCAAACAAAGATCTGCAGTTCACCAGCACCCACTCTGCAAACACAGTGAAATGTATTAATTAAATTAAAATTAAATAATTTCCCTCAGGATGATAAGGAGTCCTAATTCTGGTGGCACCCATCTTGGAACACAACTGCTCGATTGGATCTGCCTAAAACTGGCAGCCTTGATGTGTATGATGATGTTCAGGAACATCATGGTCTGTGACATACTGTTCTGTTACAGCTCTCTGATCTTTCATAGGGTACACAGTTTTACTTAGTGAAATAGATTTGGAGAATGAGGACATATTTATTTCCTGATGGTGTCACAGGATATTCAGTAATATAAGCTGTCACCTTTCCAAAGGGTAATGGGCTGTGATAGTCTGTGGGGGAGATACTTGGTGTAACTGGCATATATCTTTACTGGCATGAAACACAGGATAGTATACAGAAATGACAGATAATTCTAGGGAGAAAAAAGGAGGCTGACAGAAGTCAGGTTCAAGCTTGGGCAGCTTATACAAAAGTCCTATGTTACTTTTTCAAATTATATTGGGAACAGATCCAATGAACCATCCTGTAAATGTGGGGTAAGTGGTCACTGTATAATGAAATTTGAAACTTATGCCGAGTTCAGACTGCATGATTTTAGCCACGATTTTGGCTCGCTGACAGGTTTTGAGAAATCGCCGACAAATGCCCGAAATCACAGGCAAATCGGCGCTCGTTCACGCGAGTGACAATCACGCAGTGTGAATGAGCAAAGACGCGATCTGAGAGAATTGCCTACGAGTCGCCGAAGCCCGTGAGATATTTGGCATGCTAAATATCTGGACCTGTCTGCGATTTAAAATCCTGCTGTGTGAAAAGTGTTCTGACTGAAAACTACATCGGCGATTACCGACAGCCAGTGAGAAAGCAAGATACAGAACAGCGGGGAGTTCGGGGAGGAGTTATGGATCACATATCAACATGCATGGCATTGTTTCAGAAAAAAAGGATTCTTCTTGGTCTATTTGGACACAAGAAATGGGAGAAAAATTAGTAGAAATTAGAAATTAGAGAAAATTGAGCACTCTGTTTCATCTGAGATATACCACAACCAGGTCAAGTCTGGTCTTGCACGTGTGGTGTCGCATTGTTTCCTTGTCACATCTCACGTGTGTGTTTTGAAACGTAGTTTACTGCTAGACAGTGTTGTCGGCGTTTTTTTTCCTATTGTAAAGTCATGCAGTGTGAAACCTTCTGTCGCCAATCCATCGTGCAATGTGAACACAGCAGCAACTGATTGCTGGCCAAGATAGTCATAAAGTGTGAAAAGAACAACGACCCGACTACTTTGAAAATCGTGCAATCTGAACTTGGCATTAGGATCGCCCAGGGGCCTTCTGACTGATAGCAACCAATTACAGTTAGTTTTGTTCCGTATAATGCTTAGAGGCGTGAACATGTAACATCTGGACTGGTATGTAAAAGAGTCTATGCCGCAAACTTAACATACTTTTGAAAATACAGCATTTAGTTGATCCAGATAAGCACTGATTGTCACAATTGTAAACACAAAGGCTTGCTTCTTCCACAAAGGACTTTGGCGTCAACTTTTGGCGTTTTGGTGACTTTTTTTTGCATCTTTCTCAGTCGGACCTGTAAAGAACGTGACATACACATCCCCTGGACATCCTTTAGATTTCAACCAATCAGATAACTTTGAAAATCTTGAAGTGTTTCCAATTAAAGGCTGATTTATACTTCTGCGTCGGACCTACGCCGGAGCCTCCACGCTATAGACTACGCGAGTACTCGTTGGTTTTCATTTATACTTCTGCGTTGTTGTCCGCGTTGACACACAAATACACGTTCAGAGGGACCTTGTGAAACCTGGAGTAGCGGTTCTAGCAATCACTGTGCTTGCGTCCACGTAGAATTGACGTTGTTACATCTTTGGCCAGGTGCACGTCAGGGTACACCGAAGGGTACGCGCGCTACACACAGCCTACGACGTAGCTACTGTGTGAGTTCGCCACTGAAGTATAAATTGGGCTTAAGTGTGCCATATGCATCAGACATTCATCCAGCGCTCCATGGGCATGACATCTGACGCTGAGACTAGTTTTCCTGTATTTGCTTGGCCAGTGATATGACCTGGTCAATCCACGAGAAGGATATGAATGCAGCTTTTCTTTGTGGCACCACTACTGGGTATCATGTGACAATCCACCACCACAGAAATATATTCGGTTGACACTGGCACCCCTTTTAAATCCACATGGACTGTCTTAACATGGCTTATTGATTTTGGGTTGCACCGCCAGAAAATTTAGGAATGGCTACATGGACTGTTCTTTTGTTAATGTACAGCCAAGAGACATCTACTGAAACCCCTTTATCAGCTCCCTCAACTAGGAGATTTCCTTAGTGTCATCTTTCCTCCATTACACTTTTAAAACTGACCATCCCCTTTCACGAGCATGCAGTTAAGTCTAATACTGGGGTGTCCAATCCTCCTTCTGGGGGGCACTATTCTGTAGACTTCAGCTCCAATCCTAATTAAACATACCTGAATCAGATTATCAAAGTTTTCCAGATAACTAGAAACTTCCGATATTGGGGAAGGTTAGCCTTCCAGGAGCAGGATTTAACGCCCTTGGTATACAGGGTATACTGGTATACAGGATGCTCAGGTCTCTCGGGCATCAGAGGCTGGTCCTTACCTAGAACCTCAACAATACTTTGTACAGTTCATGCATCCTTCTTACAAACTAAATCTTAAACATTATGTCCTTGAGGTTTAGTTTGTTTGAAGTAGTACATGAATTCTATGCACAAATAAACGCATTGACCTTAATTGTGTGATTCAAGGTAGGCTTGCTATTCAAGTCTGAGATAACCTGGGGTGGTCATGGGGTTAGTCGTACCTCTCTGTACCTAAGAGATGAGTGTAGGTGTATATGCACTTTAATGATTAACCTTTACACCAGTGTTAGTGAGGTCACAGGCGGCAGCTTCTGGTGTAGGTCAGAACACAACAGCTGCTTGTAGGGATTAGCTGTCTATTTCTCCCATCTAGCTGTATACCCCCGCCCTCTTTCACTCTGGCTTTTAACACATCCTCTATCAGATCAGTAATTTTGCCCAATGATTCATTTCTTCAAGTAATTACCTCCTAATATGCAGTATTGTTCACCTAAAGGCTTTATAATATTTAATACTAGCTCATAACTAGCATCTAAACTGAGACTTTGCCTCTCTGAAAATAATACAGTTAAGTTTTCTAAGAAGCTGAACTTCAGATGTGCTGGCACAGCTAAAACAATGCAACTTAATAATTGTCTTAGGCCCCAACTATGCACTATTAGATTATGTTGGAAAACTTTTATGTAATTCTTTTAAATGACAGTAGTGTTGGACAAGATTCTTTGGTCTAACCTTGTTGGACTGACAGAACTTTCTTTATGTAATGGGCAGGAATAAGCTAGTCTGGAATAATGCTGCCCCTGTTGGTACTCTACAGCTCAAGACTCTGCCTTTAATGAGAGGGGTAACATACCTAGTTGGCTAGAGGCAAGTGGAAGCCTTTGGGAACGGCAATATCCTCTTGGAATTAAATTGCCAAGTTCAACTTTGATCCTTGGGAGAGGGGATTTTGTTTAGGCCAGCATTGGTTTTGCTATATATTTGCCCACCCTACCTCACTCTGAAAACTGTTTTTTTATCCCCGGCAAATGGTTAGAGATAAGTACAGTTATTGTTGTGAGGAGTGTAGAAGTCTGTATGAAGAGGTGGCTTGACAATGAGTTGGCTACCATATTTGTGGCGTCATGAAGTGGTCAACCCCAATGATGTGCTACTTTCTCTTCATTATCTCATTTTCCCTCTCTTTGTGGAAGTTGAAAACAAATAGAATCACAGAGGGAGCTAGGGTGGGCCCGTCAGAATAGGCACTGGTTGACTTTTCTTGCTGACAGACCTGTGTGTGGTCTTCCAGAACTTAGGAAACAGACCTAATCAAAGAGGTCAGAAACCATGATCATCAAGCTTGGCTCAACAGATCAAGCTAATGCACAGCTTTGTTCAAGACACTATGCAATCTGCAGATATGACTAATGCTTTATATACAGATTTTTTGAAATGACTTGCTATAATGAATTACTTTTTGTGGAATTGTACTTGCTCTTGCCCTAAATGAGATAATGCAGAACCATTGTGTTTATTCTAGTATTTTTCATCATCAGGCCGAACAGGTATCGTTTCTTTATAGTTGCGTCCTCTACTAAGGCATTTTTACCTTATGCAATTTTTGTTTTTATAGTGTTTGGTAGGAAACATTTGCGATCATTTGTGTAAGTGTATTGCTCTACATTTGATAAGGTCCTTACACCGTACTTTTTTCAAGTTACGTGTATAGGTATGTTTTGAATCCATCCATCCACCCACCCATCCATCCATCCATCTTACCACTTATCCTCTCTAGGGTTGCTAGATATGTTTTAATTTGTTCTAGCAAATTTCCTTAACAATTACTTCTAGTTTCAGATAAAGCATGCGAAGTTTCACCTCAGATGTGCCTTTGTGTACGTAAAGAATATCAAGTGCTGGGAATCCCCAGTGTAATCGCTTCAGGCTGAATTAGCCTGGATTTAGGGCTGCCTGATGCCGCAAAACACAAAGCAAAGTCAATGAATGACTGTAAAGCAATCACCATGAACTCCAGAGTCTGTAGTTGGGTCTTTTGGCAAGCTGTGTTAGATCATAACACAACTATTTTACTTGCATCATATTTACTTACTGGATAATTATAAAGGAAAAGATTTCAGGTTCAAGACCAGTTGATGGACAGTGAAGGGTTAAGTGTGTTTCCTGCAGGAGAATAAATTAAATGTGGCCATAATCACATTGCAGGAATGCAGTCAGTGTACTCTTGTGAAACACCCCCTAAGCCCTGGCTCTGCTCCACTCTCTCAGCGCCTCACACAAAGATGGCTTTGTTCTCTCCCCCCTCTCCCCTTTCTCTCTCTCTCTCTCTCTCCCTCTCTCTCGACTTTTTATTTCTTTGACTCCTTCTAACTCTCATTTGCTTTGCTCTATCCCAGTTTTGCTTTTTCTCTTTCTCAGCCACTTAGTCAATGTTCCTGTTTTCCACTTTTACTTTCTCTTCTTTTGTGGATTCTGGGGGTTTTTCCCATACCTTTTCCTACTTTTATTTTGTTTGGAAGATCATATTTGTGGACTGCTTTTTCATTGCTTGTTTTCTCTAGAAGAAAAGTTTCATAACTTATAAAGAAAATAAGTTGCTAAAAGCAGCTGCACAATAAAACATTATTTATTTGTTCCCCACCAAACACTTAAAGTATATTTGTGATTTTTATATGGGATAATTAAAAATAACAATGACTATGTTATTTTCAAAAGATGCATTAATGCAAAATTTAGTTCTGTTTTGTCATTGATGATCGACTTAGTACCGACCAGGGGTGCGTTTCCCCAAAGCATCGTTAGCCAACTATGGTCGCAAGTGCCGTCGTTATCAATAGAGTTCAATGGGAATTGCGACCAAAGTTGGCTAACAATGCTTTCGGGAAACGCACCCCAGTTTGCAAAATCTCAATTGGGAGGGGACCTGACCAAATTGTCACAAAAACATAACCTGCTTGCTGCATTGCACTTCATGCTTTAGTTTTGTTGTAAGACACTTCTTCAAGTTCATATTAGAGAGCCATTGAGAGAACTCTTGCTGAGAGGCAATTCATTCTCGGTTACTGATTTACCCAGGTGTTGGGTAATTTTTGGTGAATTCTTTCCCTCCCTCCTGATCAATTGGATAAAAGACGTGCAAGAACTGGCGGGTTTTCTTCTAGGAACCGTCATCTGCTCACATCTCGGACTGCAGCTGCTGCTCTGTATTCCAGCCACACGTGCATCCATGTGAATATGGAAGCGACAAACGAAAGCCTCTGCATACGCCATGTTTCTCTTAAAGATTCATTCTGTTCACAGGTGCTGGTTTACCAGCGCCCATTGAGACATAGTGTATGTGTGCGTGCACATACGCACATGTGCAGATTTCTGTCTGTACTTATGTGAGTGTCATTGTTGAACAGAAAACCCCCTTTCTATTTAAGTGCTAAACAGAATGACTCACCCTGTCACAGCTGCGAATGTCCGCACTCCCAGAACTGTGTTCCGCTTTCAGCAGAGGGCATTGCAAACATGGGTACCAAAACCCAAACTCCTGAAAGTAAAATGGGCTTTGCATTACACTTTCAGGCTCTGAGTCAGACCTGTCAGACTCGGATGAATGTCAGTTGAATTCAAGTCTACCCTAAAAAGAAGGAGGGTAAGTTGAGCTACATGAACTATCCTGACCCTACCTCCAATAAAAAAACAAGCCTGCAAACAATGGTGTTTACTGTCAAGGGTGGTTATCATCCAATTCATTAAATTTATATTGCGATTATGTAAGGGCAACTTCATTTTGGCGCTCTTAAAAAGCCACAGTGTCCTCACAGAGGAAATGGAGCATTTCTGAATCAGAACATTTTTGCTGATGTACCCAGCCTTGGCTCACAAAGGACAAAACGAGCCCCTTATTAAGCTGCCCCTTTGCCAGGCCACATGGAGGATTTGCGAGTTCAATGGGATCTGCAGGAACAACAAGGGAACAACGAAACTCTTCATTCTGTCAGGGAAGCATGGCAGAGGATACTAAACCTACGGCCTATTTTTCTAGGCAAACTGAGCAACTTATTTGAAGCCTAGGGTAACATGAAGGTGCCATTTTATTTACCCAGCGTGTCTAAGCTGAAGCCTCACATTATCTTCACACAGATAAACTTGAAACAAAAGGCCTTGGCTGACTCAATGTTTCCAGCAGGGTTAGGAGTAGAGGGATTTTACAGAGCTGTACCATGTGTCTTGGCTAGTACCACACTGACTCATTATTAGCAATCAGTGTTGGATCTGGATGGCTTTAGCTGCTGTGGTTCTGCGGGGTAAAAGCTCCCATGATTGTGAGATGTTTTTCGAGCTGCTCATCTCTGTAATTTAGCAATTCGGTTTGATTATTGTGGGGGGACTGTCTGCACCCAGAATAGCTCAGGCCTATGAGAAAAGGGGGCTTACTAATGATTGCTGTTTCATAAGACCTACAACTTGCTACTCAATTGCAAAAACACATTCTTGGTGGGTCTGATCCACTAGAGTTCTCTCTCTGCCGAGACGGTCTTACTGATGTGTCCCCCTAAGGAGAAGTTTTTGGGACTGCAGTGCTCCAGGTGAAGGGGCCCTGTCTGTGTTATGTTATACAGCAGCAGGTTTCACTAAGGTGTTCATTTCAAGAAACCTTTTATCTCCTCCTTGCAGCCCTCCAGACTCCATCTGAGCTCCATAAATCAAAGTGGCAGAGTTGTGGGGGTCAATGAGAGAGCCCTCAAGAGGGGTCTTCTCTTGTTCACTCTGTGCTTGTCCTGGATCAGCGAGTTGGGCATTGCGAACCGGATCATTTATTTTACATATGTACTCCTACATGTTCACTCGTGCCCCTTCTAAGTTCTCAAAGCTCTTGCATTCCATTTCCAAAAGGGCACAATGAAAACTGGTGAGTGATAGACCATGTTCGCGCCTCCCGAAGCTCCAGGTTTCTTTTCGCTATTTCCTGTCCCGCCAATCTTGCTAAGACTTGCCCCATGTGTTCTGCTTTATGGAGTAATAAAAAAGCGTAATAGCTCTCATCTATTCTTGTTAACAGCACAGTGTGTGCTTGTTTGAGTGCGACAAAGGGTGAGAGAAAGGCTGGATATTAAGAGAATTTGGAGCAGCCCCCTTAAAGGCATATGTAAACATTTACGGTTTGTCTCAAGCTGCTGGTGTGATTACAGAGGCCGTACTGTACAGAGGCAGTCGAATGGAAAATGCAGAGCACATGAGTATGAGTGGCCTACTTGCTGGAAAGCATTTCCCGACCACTCTGCTTCATGGTATTAGCAGGGCGCTGCCTCTCAAAACTAATGTGCTACATCTCATAGAGAGGCTTGTGAGGAGATCCAGTCAACATCCGTCTGCACTCTGTTCAAGTTTGTTTATGGGTTTGCTTATCTCCAGATTGAGTAGATGTTTCGGCGGCGTAGAATGACGCAATGGAAACTGAAGTGAATAATTATGTTTGTAAGCAGTATGTTCATGGTTATAGCTTTGGAATACCAGTCATGTGATATCATCACTAGTCATAGTTTTGAAGGACTCATCCAGAACAAACCCTCTTGTTTTGATGTGTCATGCGTTTTGCTGATTGTTACTTCTATGGGGAATTGGAAAAATCACTCATGCCTGTTTTTACTCCAAGCATAGACATTGCCAGTGTGTGGGATGCTAATATCTCTACAGAGGCTGTACTAGCTTTAGTACATGAGTCTTAAGTGTGTTTACACTGATGGTGATGTGCAGTGTCAAAGCGATGGACATCATTCTTTTTCAATTAGAGTTTGCAATTTTAAAAAGATAAGCAATGCAGAGCCTACCAATGTGAGTGCCTTCAGTGATCTTCCACCCGATACAGATTTTTATCTCTGCCGATAGAAATTGCTTCACTGAGTCATTTTAGGGCCTCATCATGAGGTTTTAAAAGAAAATGAAACAAGACTAGCACCCAGCTTCATGGGATGTGTTGTTCTCGTGAAAAGCCAGAGCTTGGGAATAAAGAGGTTTCATAATAAGCATCACAGCCACAGGAATGACAGTGGCAAAACATAGCTGGATGTGTATTTAGCCATGTACTACACTGTATTCCCCCTCAAACCTCGCCACACTAAATTTGGCACTCATTCCCCTCAGCTGGTCACTAGAAGTATGTTTCCTTGGGTTTTATAGGAATACATATTAGTCATTTAACTGCTTCTGTTCCTTACCGAGACTTGCAATGGAGGGTCAACCTAAAGGTTGGAGGTTCAACCTTCACTCAAATTGATACTTGTTTGTATACTCTATATCTGAGAATAATACCATGATGTCAGCCTGTGCCAAAGCAAAACCAACCCCTATTTTTCTTGTATAGTATATTGTGGAGTCATTTTTTGAAGCAGTTAATGGAAACACGAGCCACTTGCATCTAATTAGGTAACTAGCGAGACAGTGGACAAGAATCAAGGGTTGCTCATGGGTCAATGCTAAATAAGAATTCATAAGATAATGAAATGGGGACGTTTTTAGAAACTAATTATTTTTATTCATGCTCATTTCATATTTAAAATGGAATTGACCTGAATTAGCCTTACCTCCAAATATCTGATATTTCAGTCACTTTTAGTACTTTAGTAGACAAAGTCATGGTGGTCAGGGGTCCTCGATGATAGAACTTCCTATTTTAATTTTATGCTAATATGTTTTCCAGGGAATGAAAACCCAGAAAGTTCTTTAATCCATGGAACAGATCCAGGGCTTCAGCCAATCAGAGTGAGGACGGGGTTCGTCTACAACCTCTCCCAGGCCACGCCTTCTTCTTGCTGAGAACCCTTGGCTGCAGAACTTCATGGCTGTTGTTGTCCTATTTTAAGGCCAGTAAACAAATGTGAAGTGACTAATGTTTTCTATGTCAGTTAAACACTCAATGTCGTCCATTATCTAAAGATAACGAAGTGTGATGATGCATTTGAACATCAAGGTTCTTTCAATGGTCATTTGACTGCCCCAATATGACTACATTGACACTTCAGTTAACGTGAGGCTATTGAAACTGTTGAGGCACACATAATTTAATATTTATCATGCACCATAGATATTCCTAATACTCAAATAATATGAAATCTTAATGATTTCTTTCAGGTACAAGTCATGGTTAAACATTGCAGGAACATGTGGTGGATCAGCAGCTTCTTTATGGCAACAAAGAACGACAGACACAAGGCGGACAGAGCAAACTCCACAAGTCGACGGCCAAGACTCCCCTTCGTAGAACATTACCTCAGTTTTCATCTAGTTAGAAAACTGCAACATCAGTCAGCTATTGATTGACAGGCTTAATTTTCCTCTCGCTAGTCGTGTGATAAGACAGCAGTCTGGGCCAAACGCTTCTTGACCCTGACTGGCCGTTGCCATGGCTTCTGTTCCCATGACTCCTGTTCCCATGGTTCCTCTGCCTTAAAGGGAAGTTTGTCTGATTAGCTGAACAATGGTGTTATTTTGGGTGGTTCCTTCTTTTTCGGCTTGTTTTGCTTTTGGTAGTGTCTGCACAGACAAATTCTCTATGGTCTATTCCTTTCTAGTGAGTAAAGTGCAGCTTTTAAAACTTCTAACGTTAATACATCTAATTGATTTTAAAATTCAAGGTCTTCTACGTAATCTCGAATTATTTCAGCTTCATTAGCAGATTGTGCTGACAGCGCCAACGACGATCTTTAGCTCTCTCCGCCGGCAGATAAAGTCAGTTTTGACTACCCATTCCGCAATGCTGAGTAGGTGTTCTTTCTGTCTGTCTTTCTCTTTCATCCTCTTTCTGTATATCTCTCCTCCCTTCCCCCCATAAGCAGGCTGATAGGCTGAGAGTTCACATGTTTTGACAGATCATTTAATGGTTGACCTGTGGCGATATCGCTGCCTGTGCCTGTGCCTGTACCGAGGGGAGGAAAACTCTCCCTCCTTCCAAATAAACTCCTTCTTTCCCTGCAAATCAAAAGGCTCTGGAGAATAATACATTCATAGGGAATTTAAAAATCCGAGCAGAGAGTCATGAGTCTAAAATCCACAGTGATCTGTACTCATCCCTCACATCAGGCTTTCTATGAGTGCCACAATACAAACCAACCACAGCATGCACACACATTGCTTGATTGTTCATAGAGATAACACTGTTAAACGATTTCTGTCGAATATCAGTATATTCAAAATTAGCCTTGATTCTTTTGCACTGTTTGCTTTTGAATTGATACAACTGGATTCGCATGACCTGAAGTCAGTTCTGTTTCAGAACCTTTTGTTTTGTTCTTGGCTCATTTAGTCTTGAGGTTAAACCAACAACCACACATTCCCCTAGCTCGAAACTCCCCAAAATGCCCCTTTTATATACACATTAGAATAAATCGTTTCAATTTTCTGACATTGTGAACTCTTCTTTGTTTACTCATTGCACTCTGAAACACTCGAAAAGAGCTGATAGAGGAATTGCAAAGTCTATGGTGCGAGTATTGCTCAACTGCGACTTTGGCCTTCCTCGCGTCTGTTCTTAAAGGCCCAGTGACCCACAGCCCTGGTGTGCATTCTTAACAGAATACCTTTTTTAACAGCAACAACACTTTTACCAATTGTGACAACCCCAAATACGGATTGCTGTTATGCTTTGCTGCATAATTTGCTTTTTAATGGATTGTTTCACCTAAAAACGCAATGATAAAGTCTCTAAATTGAGACCCGACATGAATCCTACAGTATAAAGCAGGGCTTTTCAAACTTTTTGAAGCCACAGACCCCCCCAATGCTGACGGGGAAAGAACTAAAATATAAAGGTATAAAGTTTTTAAATTTTAAATTAATTTTCCAAGACCAAAAGCTAAAGCAGTGAAAATGCTAAACTTTATACTACACAGATGGCCATCTGGCTCCTATCTGACGTGATTGTATTCATGCTCACAGCTTTCCTCAGGAACTTAGCTTGGTATTCTCTCTCTAAAGGAAATTAAACTACAACCCAGCAAGGACTGACAGTGCTTGTTTAGTGACGTAGGGAGCAAACACGTAGACCCCTCCCGAGTGTTGCTACAGTAACAAACTGTCTGTTCTCAAGAGGCCTGTTCTTTCTATCTAGTAGTCAGTCATTGCCAGTACTTTTGAAAGCAGCCCACAGATTCCAAAAGCCATTGACATCAGTGCCAAGGAAAGACATAGTTTAGGGGCTTTCACATCCTTACTATTGGGCCGGGACAGATTTTTGATTTCCTGTGTATGAGCACTTTTCCAGGAAAGCAGTTCGAGCATTTTAGCTGGTTTATCCCCCCCTCCCCCCTTTATATGGCATTGAATAATAAGCACAGCTGTTTGCATTTCTTAGTTTAGTTTATTACCCTTGCGATGCCAAACTTACAAAAACTGTTCTGAGAGAGTCATTCTTGGTTCTTTTGTCACATTTATCAAGCTTGTCACTCACGTGGAAATAAAACACGATGTCGGTTTGCTTATAAATAGGTATTTTATTGGTTTAAACTGCAATCTGTCGTTACAAAAGAAAACATATTGATGTGAACAGCAATTGCTGCTAACATAGGACACATTCAAATGTAGCTCTCTCAATGTCAATCCTGTTAACCTCGAATTTCCGCTAAAAATCTATATAATGAACTCTGGATTACAACCCTAAAAAGGTACAAGACTCTTGGAATGTACTGTTAGGCACTTAGCAAGTAGAAGTGGTCCAAAATCTGTAAATAAATAAGAATTTTGAGTCATAACAAATCAAAACAACACATGCTTGCTGGTGTACGTAACATGGTTTCGAAACGGGCAAAATAAATACACAAATGCATATTTCACAATTCCCTTATTAACCGTCCATTTTAGACATGTCAGATCAGAGGTTTGGACCACCGCGGGGGTCATGAGATTGGTACTATAATGCATTTATTGTCTGTGATTTGTTCATACCAAAAGAAGTCTTAGTTGAGAGGATCCCAGTCTAAACATCAGATTTATAAAATCACAGGCACAGGACTGTTATTGTCAAGAAAACTCAGTTTACATTCTAGACGGTCGGAGCCAAATAATAAAGGATTACAGAGGCATAAACATCTTGAAATTGCAGTCCAACATTAGGGAGAAATAATAATAAATAAATGCAAAACAATCCTCTTGCATTCTCATTTTAAATTAAGCTTCACTTTAAAAATAAATCAAAATGTAGTTACAAAATGTCATTGCAGTATAATATATTAACTGTCGAAACTTAACGAAAAAGGTCTTCACAATCTTACGATTAATACGGAAGATCATAATTTAACATAAAGGAAAATATATTCTATTGTTTCATTATCCAGATAAATACAAACAAAATAAAAAAAATGCTTACAATCAGCAATAAATACATTTTGATAAGTTAAATAAGCACTGACAAGCAAAACTTTCCGTCTGAAAACAGAAAATACCAACAATAATTGTAATGATGCAATAATAACTATATTATAACAACAGTAATAGGGGAAATACAATATTGAATTAATGGTAGAACATTTCAACGATCCGTTTACAACGAAACAATTAGTGGCCACTGAAGTCACATCTTTAGTGGTAATAATAACAGAAGGAATAAAGGAAGGACGTCCTGTCTCTCACACATGTTCTCTCTTACATAATCCAACAACCAGCAGACACTATTTTAGCGTAAGGGATCACATGTTCAAGGGATAATTACCATTTAGCACCACTAGACGAACAAATATCTCTCAGAATGATTCATACAAATCTAAGATGGGTTTTCTACCCCAGATCTCCAAGATTGGAAAAGTCGGAAAGAAATCGTTTGATAGGCACTTAAAGTCCCGACGATCTACCGGCGAGAGTTTTCTGCAAGAAAAGTGGCACTTTCAGGTGTGTAAAGCACATCGTTGCAATAATATTCAGTAGATTCTTTGAACAAGAACATCCTTGAACAATTTAGGAAAAACTATGCTCTTTAGTTTGAACTCAATGGGGATTTGTTTAACACGTTCCACTGAGGTTTCCGAGACCTCAACGTTTGAGCGGGCCTAGAGGCGAACAGTTCTGGGGTTTTCGCATTACATCAGGCATGTTAAGACGTGGGTGAGATATGCTCAAAGTCGACGCTACAGGGTAATATGGTATCTGATTTGACTCAGTGGCTACGAGAACACTGTACTTTATTCCACTTCTCTGCTGTAAACAAACCGAGGACAGGAAGGGATCGCTAGGAGGAAAATTACTCTATCTTTGCTTTGTCCCTCTCAAGGCCTGAGATCTCTGAGGGCCCAGGTTTTAGTCATCAGAGATAGAGAGTCTGCTGAAGATGGGGAGGCGACGTGTCGCGTCCAGCACGGGGGACTCGGATCCGCTCTGGCTGCCCAGGCTGCTCTGGTAGCCCTCCTGGTCGGAGAGGGAGTCCGGAGGGCTTGGTGGGGACTCGGACATGGGCCTGAAGAAGGAGGGTGCGGTGGGTGAGTGAGGCCCGGGCAGATCAGGAACAGTGGTGCCACCTAAACTGGGCCCAAACAGGTTGGCGAGCTCTTGGCTCGAGTAAGTGAAGGGGTTGCTGGGCCACTCGTTGATGTCTTCGGTGGAAAATATGGGCGGAGGTGTGACAGAGGTCGGGCTGTCCTGGGAGCCCCCTGAGCTTGGGAAACCGGCAAAACTGTAGCTGTGATGAAGGCGCGGGCGCTCCATCTTGTTGAAGGCAGAGAGCGGAGGGGGTCCGCGGCGCTCCTCGGCGTTGTGGATGAAGTGGCAGCGCGGCCCGTAGGGGCAGTAACCAATGCTGTGGAAGGTGCGACAGAGCTCGGTCTTGTACTTGGGGTGGCGATTTAGACTACGAAGCTCGTGCATCCCGTGGGCAAACTGGCACTTGTCTCCATATTTACAAGTGCCGTTCTCCTCGAAGGGTCTGCAGAGTTCGGTCTTGTAGCGGCTTGAGTTGATCTGGCTGTTTCCGTTGGCACTAATGCACGTGATGTTGCTCGACCTTAGACGCTCCCCGGTTTCTGAGAAGGACCGGTCACGAAAGCGGTTCTCCTTGTTGTTACTGCTCCCGTTCATGGAAACCGAGCCTTCCATTTTGAGACTGTTAATAAATTGGTTCTGCATTGATTTGGAGCTGGTAACAGACACAGAGTGCCGTCGCTGGTAGAGTCCCATTGAAGGGGTACCCACCACCTTCCTGTCCAGCAGGGACCCGGTGGGGGTAAAGGGGGAATTGGCACCGGTGGAGGGGACAGACTGTATATGGGGACTGGAGAGGGGACTGTTGTAGGTCATCATCTTATTGTTCTGAAAATGAAGTAAACAGAACAATGTCTCAAAAAGTTGGCATGGTTGTTGACTCACTTTGCTCCAAATACCACCAGTGGGAGTTTATGACATGCTGATGGTATTTTCTGTCTTCAGGTCAGCTCTAAGGTCTGTTTTTTAAGAGATAACACTAATGACCCAGCACTTTTAACCCACACAGCAATCTCTTTAAAAGTGAAAGGTTTATTAAGTCATAAAACCGAATGTGCAAGACTCGTGTATCATCTGAAATGGTTCACATTAGCGTGATGATTTATTGCATAACCAATAACTACGAAACACTCTCATTAAGTTACAAAACCTTGTTCCTTTTTCTGGCTTTCTATAAGGTAAGAGAAAATATGCATTTTTATAAAAATCTATCTTTTGTATTGGGGATGATAAAAATGACCACTCAGACTATGTTTTAATTCTAGGTAGGTCACATGTGTCAGACAACTTTGGCCATTGTGTTGCATCTTTTTTTAATCTTGTTCACTTAGTGTCTGGTTTTTAAAAGTAGCATGTCAAGTTTTATAGCAAAAAGTGTGTCATTTACTTGCCCCAAGCAATTCTATGCTGAATGATGAGCAATACTTAATATATTTTTTTTTTTTTTTTTGGTAAAATTACAGCACATGGTGAGAAATTAAAGTTGTAATTGACTGATAATATTCACATCAGTAATAACTCTCTGCATAATTAGCAGTTGGTTCAATTAAAATATTATGTGACATTATAGGGTGGATATAACTGATGCCATACACTGGCTTTCGCAAGTCATGTGATAGCAACACTATGATTATTGAATGATGGCTTCAGAAGAATCACAATATTGCTCACCAACTACTTTTGCTTATTAGGTGTTTAAAACCATTAGCAATTTTGATTAAAGCGAAATGTCACCTAATGACATCAGACTAACATCTCCTTTTGTGTTAGAGGGATGGTTCACCCTATAAAGAAAATTATGTCATTTACTCGCCGTGATGTTGTTCCAAACCTGCATGAGTCTTCTGATGAACTAAAAGGAAGATATTTTGAAGAATATTGGTAACCAGACATTTGACAGTAGCCATTGACTTCCATAGTAGAAAAAAAATACTATGAAAGTCAATGGATACCAATATTCATCAAAATATATGATTTTGTGTTCAACAGAACATACTTGAGGGAAAGTTAATTATGATATTTTCATTTTTGGATGTACTATCCCTGTTCACTACACTGGAATGGTACGAGTGAGTATTTTTTTTAAGTTTGGGGTCAAACAATCCTTTTAACATTGGTTTAACTTTTAAAAGCAAATCTTGAGACCTCCATTGTGTTAAGTTTCATTCCGTCCAACAGTTGTGTATGAAACGTAAACGCCCCTTAAAGCATTCTGCTGAAAACTATCGTGCTTCTACGTCACAGTTAAGATTGCATGTTCACAATACAATGTTGCATGGCTAATAAAGATCTTTATATAGAGTATTTCAAAAGATGTGTGTAACTACAGTAATACGACAGATCAATAAAATTGTCATTATTTTAGCTTACAAATGCAACCGTTTAAAAAAAGGTCAATAAAAGTAAATCGATTAGGCTAAGCCTAACCCATGTTACCCATGTTAGATAACTCATTTTAATCCAAATGAAATCTAGATTTGTGGCCTTCCCTGTTTTGTATAATCGATTCGAGAGCAAATAATGCAAGCCTTTATGTGAAGCATATTGAACTAATGACGCATAAACGTAGATGAATGTAACTAATCTAATCTATTAGCTTTCCTTAATCGATTAGCAATCGGTCACTGCAGATCATGAGATGCACAAAACTAACGTTAGATAAAGTTCACAAGCAAGATTCTCTCTCTCTCTCTCTCCCTCTGTGTGTGTGTCTCTCTCTCTCACTCACTCACAGACACACACACACACATAAGCCAGAAAAGTTTGACATCGATGTAGAAAACAGCATCTCAAACTACTGCTGAATTTTTACGAGATGTTCATCTGTTATAGCACTCATGTTAAATGCTAAAAACTAACTTAGCCTACTTCCCCAAAAATATGATTTACCTTATTCGTCACTTCGTAATCGAAGAAAGAAGACACGACGGCTGCAGTCATTGTGGATTCGGGAGTTGTTGAAAATACTTAAAAGTTGACAAACAGATGGTTTGTTAAGGCACGGTGGGAGTATTCCTGTGTTTGAAGGGTCTTTGATATAGTTCTGCCCCGCAGAGAGCCCCCTCTGTCCTGCCAAAACTTGCGCGCATATCCTTTATAAAACTTGCGCAGTCTTCCTGGCGGAGTGGGCGGGGCTGGTCCAGGCCACGCCCCTGTTCCGCACGTCTCTCAGGCGCTTTGACGAGATGTAGACTCAGCTGATTACGAAACTTCATTTCTACGAAACTTCATTACCATACATTTAATCACTGCCTGGAGTTCTTCCCGAGCATATTACTTAACCCATTCAGTGCTTTCCAAATGAAGCTGTTATATTAAATTCAAACAACACAGATATGAAGTTGTTTATTTGAAGTGAAGCTAAGAGGTAACATTAGTAGCTGAAGTCATAATTTAATGTTTTATTTATTAGGTTTGCATTCTAATAGACAGTGGGTCTCAGTGTATAACCTATGCTATATTAATATAAAATCCAGCTATTAGTTTTTTTTTTTTAATTTGTAATGTTTCTGTATATTTTTTTAGAAAATCACTTAGGCTTGAATATACAATGATTTTGTATTCATTTTAATTTATTTAAAGGCTTAAAATAGAAGTATTTAAGGTGAGACATCGTCTTCTGGCAAAAACTGTTATTATCATGCATCTGTCAAGTTTTAGTTTTTTTTTTTTTTTGCAATTCCTATTGATATCTATATAGTTAATATCATAGATATCATTCCTATGATGATATCCATTAGTTAATTAGTTTACCTATTCACCTTGTCTTCCTTTAAAAATATGATCATAAAATATGTGCATTTTGAATAGAATTTTTTTTTTTTAATTTTTTTGAACAGTTTAAAAAATGAAGTGAAGGAAAGAATGTATGAGTGAGGGAATGTGAAAGATGCATACCATTATTTGGGTTGATTTAGTCATTTTTATTTAGTTTTTTGTTTACCATGGAATTTAGTCTCACGTCTCTGAAATGTGCAGTAGTGAAAAACTTGTTATGTACATGATTGTTTTTCCTTCATTTTTATTTTACTTTAAAGATTGAGTTTTTATTTTTTTTTTTAATGAGGCCAACTAACTCAAAGGCATTGATTGATGAAAAGGACGCACAGTATACAGTTCATGCTGGACAAAATAAAGCAGCGTATTCTCCTTTGCTGCTTTCAGGGTCTTGATCCTGTAAGGCATTGGCATGTTTAGCATGTCTCTAGTTTCTGGTTTCCTTTGTGTTGTTTTGTCCAAACATTATACCCGAAAATAATTTCTGCAGATTCAGCTGAGCCTGACCCATCAGGACCTCCTGTCCTCGATGCTTTGTCAACCGCAACGTCCCCCGCCAAAGACCCTGACCTTCGGTTACAATTTTTATCAGAGCCTTAGCTGTATACAAAGTATTCACAGAAGTCCTTTTCAAAGTCTATTTTAGCTTGTTTTGTTTATCAAGGCTTTAGTAATCATGCTTAGATATTGTATTCATGGCAGAACGCTAATAAAATAAAAGTTATTTTAAAGCAGTAGATCACTCACTCTCATGTTGTTCCAAACCTATGACTGTCTTTCTAATGGAGGCACACAGAAGAAGATTTTTTAAAAATGTTTTGTTTTCAACAGGATTCAATCGTTTGGATCCCATTTAGTTTTCAAAGTATCTCCTTTTGTGTCTCACAAAGAAAGAAAGTCAGACAGGTTTGGAAAGACATAACAGTGAGTAAAGTACATAATGATTTGTTTGATGAACTACAAAAGTCAAAACATCAGTATATTTCTTTAGAATTAAAGGTGCTGTAAGCGATTTCTGAGAAACATTGTAGATATTTAAAATCAACTCAAACAAACACACCCCTCCCTTCATTGCTCCGCCCCCAAATTGCACATAAAGTAAGAGAGTATGTCTCTTTATCACAGATGAAGTGAAGCAAAATAATGCTTCACAAAAAAATAAAGTGTGGATAACAAACAAACGATAAGAACAAAAATTGAACATACAGTATACACGATATAATATTAATAATAATTCATTACATTTATATAGCGCTTTTCTCTGCACTCAAAGCACTTAAATATGCACTTAAATATGAACAACAACACTCAAATCTGTCCTGTTACTTGAGCTAACGTCACAACAACACCATATCTTGGTCCTTTGAAACATTACTCACATATGGACGGGACAACGGGACCCTGTGCCTGTTTTCAGGCCTTCCCGCTTTGGTCTCTCCAGCACTGGAAATCTTTTTCTAAAATTATTGTGGGTCCTAAAGCTGTTGCCTGATCATAACCCTTCTTTTTCTAGTGATTTTTCGCTTTTGTAATGTCTCTCAGCCATCTTTCTTTCTACAGTCTTTCTTTAAATTTCTCTCTCCTCCCCCATCAAGAGTAGACACGCCCCTTACTGCTGATTGACAAGCATGTTGTACTGCTCGGTCCGATCCATTTTCAACAGCGTTTCTCAGTCTCAAACTGTTATATATATATATATATGAAATGAGGATTTGAACTTTCAAACATTAAAAAAATGATGCAAAAGCACCATTAAATTATCATAAGAAGTAGTCCATACCTCATAGTCCAAACCAATTTGAAATGACACATGGGATACTTTATTCATTTGGGGGTGAACGATTCCTTCAAGTCATTGTGATTCAGTTAAATAATTTGTGGGAGGCAGGCTCATTAACAAGGACGCTAAAGACCGTAGCAGCCACTGGTGTCAGTCGCTATAGCTCCTCTTGAGATCGGGGGAGTGAGGTTTACACCCATAGCTCTTACTGGCTTACATAACACTTACCCCCATACGGGTCACGGCACCACATGTAACCGATCTTACTCGACCAGCTCCGAGTGGGATTCAAACCGGGGTCTCTAGCGTGAGAGGCGGGCACACTAACAAGGACGCTAAAGACCATAGCCACTACCGAAAAAAGATACAATGTTACTTACATGCCACGTTTTACTGTACCTGGACTCAGTTTTGGAGGGAAATCTTTAAAATAGCTTACCGTTTATCACACTCAAGGATTCTGTTAGGACTTTATCTGGGAAGACAGTTTTGTTTTTGTCATGTTATATCTGGTGAGAAGGTCTGTTTTCAGGTATTCTCCATTTTATTAGAGATAAATGAGGGATGAGTTTATTTTGGACTTGTAAAAGGTTGTTCCATGGAAAATTTGTTTTCCCTGAAGCGCTTGGAAACCATAATCTCCGCTCAATTGAGTCCCTACAATTACCCAACAGCCCATTTTGTTGTTTTTGATGTCTTTTCACATCAATAAAAGTATGTGTTCTGGATGTGACTGAATTTACAGAACAAAAGGTCACACTTGAGCAGGACTTCCAACAAACTCAGAACCTGAACCGGCACAAACGGCCAAGTCAAATGAAGTTTTGTTTGTCTTTTGGGTGGGTGACCGCAGGGACTAGTCCTGTTATAGTCCCCGCTCGTGACCATAGGTCATGTTTTGCTTCCTATTCCGTTTATGACAATAACTCCGAGATTAATTGCTGAAATTACTTCAGTGAAGTCAGCGGAATGTGAGTCAGATATGATTGTTCCTGTGAGAGCAGAACTCGCAATGGAAAATAAAACCAAAAGCAAGGTGGTGACATTCCATGGCTCCGAGTCTGGATGTGATTAGCCTGTAATGTGCAACATATGGGAGCAAGACAAGAAAAGAGATGGATAGTCCTTTGTACGGAGTACAGACGTTGTCTAATGTAAAGATGCACACGTTTCCTTCTCTCATGTCTCCCAAGTGTAAAAAGTGTCAGAGGAAATGGAAAGTAACAGAACAAGGGCTAGGTTTGAGGCGCCCGAGTGGCGTTCAGAAATTGCGGTTATAGTCGTGTAGCTGTTTCAGGTTAGAGACTATTTCAGAGCAGCATTGCTAATGTGAAACAGCTTTTGGAATCAAACCTGTGTGAAAGGACTTCCACTTATGTTCATGCATTGATATGAAACCGGAGAATGTGTCCCCAGGCAGCTGTCGCTTATGGCTTATGCTTATTATCATCTGCCGTGTCCTGATTTACCTCGGTATGGGCATCTGAGGCTGAGGCTGTGGCCTTGGAGATGGCTTCAAATCACAGTTGATGCTACACAGGTCGCAGCAGGCCACGTTCGCGCATGACTCGTGTCTAAATCGTCATCCCTGAAAATGTATAGAGGCACCAAAGCCATGCCCGACTTTACTTAAATAGTGAGTCACCCGAAAAACTTTTTTTTGTCTTTCAAAAAATAATCAGAACCAGTTTCTCTCAGATTTAATGAAGGCAGTACAATGAGTTAATTGTTAACGTCATAACTGCTCTATCCTGATAATGCACATGTTGTTGTTTTTAGCTTGTTAGTGATCTATTATGCATCAGGGATTTATCATTTGATGCTTATTCTTAACAGATGTCTTTGCTCCAATCATGGTGCCATTGGGTTCATGTTTGCAGCGAGTTTGTTATAGTTAATTCTGAAAGCCATTTTAATTAACTGCTTTTTTGGGCTCAGACGGATTCAAATCTGCAGCTGAATTTCTTTTTTCCCATGCTGTAGGAAATGTTTCTGCCGTCCAAATGTTTTACTTCTGTGATGTTATATGTATGACCAACACTATCTCACGCCCAATTCGTACAAATACGACGAATGAGTAAAAAATGTTTAATTCGTACTAATTCGTACAACCTCACTCGTACGAATTTGTACGATTTGT
>JAOTRC010000010.1:14395619-14408475 GCA_027497675.1 Cyprinella lutrensis | reverse complement strand
GATGCACAGTTAGGCACAGAAAACTTCACTGTATGTTTTGCATTTCTTTTGTTTGGGTTGTCCCTGAAAAACAGTGCTGTGATTCCAAATTATCTAGGCCTATCTAATTTATAAATCATATGGCTAATTTATTGTTTGCAATATATATTTATGAATATTTTAATTTATTCATTTATAAACAATCTAGCTATTTATTTAACATATGTAATTTTAACTTACTGAATTATAATTTTCTATAGAATGAAGACATATTGCATTAAGCTTACTGCACTCCAGGAGGCTATAGTATAAATCATAAAATAAAAATCATGTTTTAAATCATTTGATCGCATATAAAACCCACCTGACTAATACTACGTATGAGTCATGCTGTTGTCATCACAGCATGCTCTGCTGAAACTCCTCCTCGCGCTCGTTGCTCCTCTCGTTTGAAAGTTATGGGCTGTGCTGTGCGTAAAGTTCGGCTCCACTATAAGTATGGAGCCTAATTCTTCTCTGCTATGATACATCCTTTTCCTGAAATTCACTTCAAGCAGCACAAAATTGTACACCAGGGTCGATAATACAGGAGAAAAAGAACAACAACAACAACAACAACAACAACAACAACAACAACAACAACAACAACAACAACAACACAGCTTTTTTATGGCATCGAAAAACGTCAGCTGCCAGGAGCGCCTCGATGTCTCCGAAGGATCTCCAACAACATCTGCGATCATGTTTTCTGCCGGTGTCCTTGGAAACGTAGTCGCATTAGTTCTCTTGGAAATACGGCGGAGGAAAAAACCCGCGTCTTTGTTCCAAGTCCTGGTCACATCTTTGGTCATCACAGATTTGCTGGGAACATTCTCCGTCAGTCCTCTGGTTTTAACTGCGTACTTGAGGAAGCAGTCTTTGCTCGGGATGAATGAAAATAAAATCGTTTGTGGGCACTTTGGATATGCTATGACATTTTTCAGCTTGGTCACTCTCGCTATTCTTCTCTCCATGGCCGTGGAGCGCTGGCTCTCCTTGGGACATCCTTACTTTTATGAGAAGCGCTTGAGTAAACGTTGCGGGTACATCACCATAGCTCTTATTTACTTGCTTTGCGCTCTTTTCTGTGTCACACCTTTCTTTGGTTTTGGGAAGTATATTCAATACTGTCCGGGGACGTGGTGCTTTATTGACATGAACACATCAGAGACCAAGCACAAAGTGTTCAATATCATCTACGCGACTTGCTTGCTTGTGATGATTATGTGCACGGTTTTGTGCAACGTGTCCGTCATCTATCATCTTTTACTGATGTTCCGAAGACGCAAGGCGCACCGGAGCTCTATCCGACGACAGCAAGGTCACAAGAGGCATCGGTCCATCGCGAAGGAGGTGGAACATCTGGTGCTGCTCGGGTTCATGACCATAGCATTCGTCATTTGCTCTCTTCCTCTTGTGGTAAGGCAGTTACAGACTTGTCAAACACTCAAAAAAAGTTTCGCCCACGCTTTTTTTTTCTTTTAATGAGAATGGTGTTTAATGTCCAAATTGCACTACAATTTCTTTGAGTCATTGCAATTAATGACTCTCGTATTTTTCCAATTACAAGTAGGCTAGGCTTCTACTTTCTCCAATATTTACTATCAACATGTATAGGCCTACATATTCATAAGGATACATAGAACTTTAGTTGCTTCTAGTCACCACTGAATGGCTAATTGCGATTTTATCTCACAATTGAGACTTTTTATATCTCGCATTTCTTTTTTCCTCAGAGTTCTGAGAAATTAAGTGGCAATTCTGAGAATTCAAGTCTAATTTGTCAGATATAAACTTGAAATTTGACTCTTTTTTTTCCCTCACAATTGCCAGTTATAAATTTCACAGTTCAGACTTGTTCTTAGAACTTCATGAACTCTCAATTGTGAGTTATAAAGTCAGAATGGTGAGATATAGCTAAATTCCCAATTCCAAGAAAATGTAAGAATGCAAAATATCTCACAATTCTGACTGCATAACTTGCAATTGTATGTTTATATGGCCAATTGCTATAGTTTATATATTAATATTAGCTGATCTAGCTAGTGTTCGTAATAATGAAGCTAGTGGGCAATCTAATTGTAACTAATAGGCTTACCATTTTTTACTCGGGCTGTCAAACGATTAATCACGATTAATCGTTTGACAGCCCTATTTTTTACTAATAGCCTACTAACTAAAGTCATTCAGAATAGTAATTACAAGACAAATAACATGTAAAATAGTTTATTACATTGTCTCAACTATCCCAGTATAATTCATTGGCAGATATGTGTTAACGAAAAATATGCGTTAGTGACTAATTGCAAAGACTATAATTAGTAGTATGTAGTTAATACTGTACTAGTAGGCTACTAGTGACTCAATGAATACACACTAGTCAGTAGTCACTATATAGAAATATGTACTAATATCTAATGAAAAGGTGCCAAGTGAATAAATATTTTTTTAAGAAACTAAAGAAGAGACTTGTAATTTGAATTACTTAGTGACTTATAAATAGATAGCCTACTACATACTATTTAAACTAGATATAGTTTAAATGAATAAATATTTGAACTACTTGTCATTTAAAGTGACCCTAAAATGTATTTAAGTAATTATTGGAACAAGCAGCATTTGTTACATGTCAGAATAATATGTTTGTAATGCTTTACCGTATGAAGTATAAAGAATGTTCAAACTGTAAAAAATAAAACCGTAATTTTTACAGTAAAAAAATGGCAGCTGTGGTTACCAGAACTTTACCGTCATAAATATATAAGCTGCACAGTGTCATTCACACAAAAATTAAACACCATCATGGTAACACACATGCAATTAAAAAAAACCGATAAACATCACTTTCACTAAATGTAACATAAAGACCTAATGTACACGATTAGGGGAAAAAAAACAAGAAAGCAATGAGGAACCATAGTTATTGCAACAAAAATACATAAAATGTGAAGTGTCACACAGGGGATTGTGGGAATGTCAATTTACGTTTTTTCACCGTAAATTATATGAGTTGTTCTTTTTCACTTCAAAAAACTTTTGTAAATTTAATGGTATTTTACAGTAAAATTACATTAAATGTAAACTGTGTAAAATGTTAAATGTCTATCAATGTTATTTACCGTATATAGTACGGAAATGTTCTGTTAACCAATTAACAGTTTTGCACTATAGCAATTTTACAGTCTTTTACCTTTAAAATCACGGTTATTTGTTACACAGTAACATGAACATTATTATGTAATGTTTTTTTGCATATAGTTTCACATTATGTTCTTGTTTTTTTCATAGATTCAACTGTACTCCAGCCAAAAATATAAAAATGGTCTATTACCCCTTCTTTTCGTATCGGTCAACCCCATCATAGACCCCTGGGTCTTCATCATCCTCAGTCCCCCGGTGCCTCGCCTGCTCTGGGACAAGATGTGCAAGACCATAAAGTCCAAACCCACACAGGAGAAGGTCCACATTCATCCAGTCCTGTATCAGAAAAGCCCTCCTGGAGATTCAGAAGGAGGCAGTTTCTTGAAAGTTTACTCGGGAATTCCAGGATCCGCTGGCTCCTGATCTCTAAAACCACCCTGTGTTGGTGGGGATGACTATGGAGTGATTGCTCACCCATATTACCAAAATAACGGATGCAGAAGTCTCAGGACACTGGATGCCTAAACAGCTAGACCTGAGACCTCAGGGTGAACGAGCTTGGTGGTGATGCACCTGTGATATCATGGAGAATATACAAGATTATAGTTTTTTACAAAATTAAATGTATTTATTGTCTTAATTTAAAGAGAGAGAGAAAATGTTGACTTAAATGGAGAGTCGTGCTTCCTGTTTCAACTTCATGCATTGGGAATGCGGTTCTCATTCTTGGTTTGACTTCATGCTTCATCAGTTTTGTTTTCTGCACACCGTTGCAAATATATGCAGGACTGAATCATGTCACAGCAAGTCATTTCACTGTGAAAAAGTCATTTGGAGGGGAGTTGAAGCACTCTAAACTGAGGAAATAAAAGTTGATGCATCAAGCAACTGTTTTGGATCAGTCATGTTCAGGGGTATTCACTTATATGTTTGAATCTCTTGGAGCTCAAATGCTAATCTGTGTTAAATCGACGATAGTTCACCCCAAATAATAATTCTGTCATGATCTACACCCTCATGTTGTTCCAAAACTTCTAACAAAAGAAGATATTTCGAGTGGTTCAATGGAAGCCAATGCGCTTCAATGTTGTTCAACGTTTTTAAATATTTCCTTTTGTATTCTGCAGAAGACAGGTTTGTAATGACGGGGTTGAGTAAATGATGACAGAATTTGTATTTTTAGATGGACCATTCCTTTGCGATCATCTTAAAGTGACGAAGTTGAATTCCACATAAGTTGAATGCATATTTTGCCCCATTTCTCAAGAATAAGTAAAAAAAAACAGAAGTTGTGTTTATCAGAAGGATCACTAAACATGTTCATTCGGTGTCTTGAGCAACACTTTTACACCCTTTATAACCTTTTTTTTTTGGAATGAATTTACAACCATGACTCAAGGTTTAAGTCTAGCAGCCTTGAGAGACAGCTTTTATTTTATGTCATCAGACATGTCAGCAGACATGACCATTCCCAATATCACTTTAAGACATCATGTTGCAAATAGTCATAGATTCTTTCCATCAGCTCACTCCCTCTGGTGGTTTTGGTTTTACAGCCCCCCAAATGCAAAACTTGGTATTCTTAGTAACTCATGACATATGACAGAAATGTCCATTGGCAAAACATTTCCTTGTTTAAAAAGAATTGATTCCAATAAAGTGACAGAATCAAACTTGAACATCTGAAATGCATATTTTATAGTTACTGTTTTACATTTTAGATTGAATAATGTCCTGGGAAATTTAAAGGCTTCTAATACAGTCGCGCTGTTTCCCATAATAAACACTAGCTTTTGTGTAAAACACATATGTTTTCAGTTGCAGGTCATTTCCTTAAGAGTCCACATGTTGTGTTTTGTTTAATCTTTAATTGCACTGGGAATAATTACTCGCAGGCTAATGAAAAAGAGGTGGATGTCCTGTTGTTCACCTTTGTGTGCTTATCCTTTAATTGGATATTCGGAGAAGGGGAGAGAGAGATCCTTATAAGGAAAGACCGCAGGGAAACATTTATCTGTCAATCTGGCCGTATATTACACTCCGTCGTGTGGTCCGAGATGTTATTTCTTTGATAAAGTCAAAGTATTCCCGAAATCAGTGTTTGTTTGTCAAGGTTTTGTGGCAATTTGTCACAGATGGAATATTGGCATCTGATCTGTTATTTTCCTTTGTTGAATTAGTGCTGGTTTATACCTTCTCCGCTGCAGGATAAAGCACACACTTTGATCCCGAGATCCTGGAACTATTTTAAATAAATAATTTTGAGCAGAGATGTTTATCTTTAACAAAATATGCATTTTAGCATTTTGTGGGTTATTCACTTATGCATCCATTAACAATTTACGGGAAAAAAAAATCAGCTGACGTGCGCTGTGATGTTGATGTAGGGAATACAGGTTTTGAAACTGGGTTGAGAATTTCCTTTTTTGTTTTTGCTTTGCTGTCCTTTCAAAGACAAATTATGCATACAAACTGCACATTCATACAAACAATTCAAATGCGGTCCTTTCAAGTCATCAACTTTGGTGAAATATGTCCAATCCTTCACAAAATGTTTTGTGAAGACGAAAGTCCTGAAAACAAGGTAAAAAAAAAATAATAATAATGGGGAAACCAAATGTCTTTTAAAGCTACACTGTGTAATTCTTTTAGTTTATGCTTGGCTAAAAACACTTAGTTCTTTCAAAAATATATGTGCTCATTAATGTATATTTTGCTTCGTTCAAGTAATAAAGTATTCTCGTGAGTGTATAATATGCCATTGAAAACACATACGGGTAATGTCGGTCGCCTTGTTGCCCCTCCATGTTGAAAGTACATTAGCCAAAGAGGGACATACCCGTTAATTCAAGCTTTGCCTTTCGTGTTTACGTTTGAGTTAACACTCATGGACGAGGTCGAACTGGAAGCCATGTTAATCTTGAACTACAATGGCCACCGTAGGAGTTAATACAAAATCGGAATTGAGAGGAACAGAAACTAATATTTGCTGGATGGTACATTTTCACCGCTAGATGCGGGTAAAAAACACACAGTGTAGCTTTAAAGAATCCTGATTTTTTTTTTTATCATGGTTTCTACAAAAATATTAAGCAGCACAACCGTTTTTAACATTGAAAATAACAACAACAACAACAACACTATTTCACAATATTACTGGTTTTATTGTATTTTTGATCAAATAAAAGCAGTCTTGGTGAGCATAACAGACTTCTTTCAATACGTTTTTTTTTTTTTTTTTTTATCTTACCAATCCCAAACTGGGGTGGTAATGACGCAATGGATAAGACACATGCCTTTGGTGTGAGAGACCCAGGTTCGAATCCACTGTGAGACACCAATGTGTACCTGAGAAAGACACTTAAACCCTAGTTGCTCCAGGGGCGTGCGACCTCTGACATAATAGCAATTGTAAGTCGCTTTGGATAAAAGCGTCAGCTAAATGAATCAATGTAAATATATGCCAGTCTGTATATACATACACACAGACACAGTGCATAGAGGGATTTCTGTATTTTATCTCAAGTACTTTTACAAATAAAGCAGACCTGGGATTCTTCTCCCAATTAACTGAAGATCCACACATAGAAAAGCACAGATTTAGAGCTGAAAATTGTGGCATTTATCGAATTACGTCCTTATTAGCGCCAAATACAGTGTCATTGCCGGCAGCCCATAAACAGCGTTTTAAACTACTTGAATGCAGGTGACTATAGCCTATTATTCAGTGCAGTAATTTCTTATGTCAGTTTTGTATTAGTATGTTCTACTTTAGGGCCCCCGCTGGGTCGCTGTGAAAGAACAGCGTGAGGCATTAAGGGCCTTTTGCGGTGCAAATAGACTTTCTTTCACTTCTATGAGAGAGCAGAAACTCATTCATTATTTTAATGGTTGTCAAATTTGTTTTCCAAACCTACTAAAAGGTTATCGTTGTTACATGCGGACAAGTGGTTATATCTGAATCAATGTTAACTTTGTTACCAGGGTAATTTACTGCTCTCCCCTGACCACATTGCACAAACTTAATCTCCGTATTTTTACAAAGTACCAGGTGAGGGAGATTTATGCCCTCTACATGAACTGACCTTTCTTTGATTAAAAACGGATTAAGGAGGGTTGGGGAGAGGGGACCTATCATAAAAGATTGCAAAATGAATAAATTAGGCTTTCCAACTGATTAATATGCCACACATGCCTCGGTAATGTATTATTACAAGCTTGGTCAAGGTTGTGGTCTGTATGATATAGGGCTTCCTATGCATTTTTTTTCCCCACCGCTTGCTATAACTGTAACGGCTAATGACTTTCAAGAGAAATTATGTGCTCCCGCTGTAGGTGGCTCAATCCCTACGGACTCTATGGCGCTCCATGTCAGAATCGGAATATGAGGGCACGTTCATTAGCATGTATAATTGCCCATGATTGGCCAAGCCCCTCTGTGACACGCCACCACGGGCACTCGGAGCGAGTTGCGGGAAATGTCACAAGATTTACAGTGAAAGACTGAGGCTGCGAGAGTTAAGAGATCTCATTTTTCTCAGGCAAGTTATCTTTATTGAATAAAACGTCCTCTATTAAGATGGATTCCGCTAGCAGTCTTTTGTTTACACAATAACTGTAAAGGGAGGAAGAATTCGCACATTCGGCAAAGGCAATTTATTATTAATAAGCACATCAGTGAGCAAGAGATGACCCAGGGACCAAAACAGTCATGGAAGGAGCATTTATCAAACATACACAAATAACGCACAACACAAGATACACTGCTTCCAATATTAGCAAACAAAAGATAAATGTGTCAGACCGCATAAGGGCTTCTTTTGATATATAATGGCACCTCTGCTGCGTGACCCCACCATCCATCCTTCCACGGGAGAACTATTGAAGTGTTTCGTCAAAGCAGTCATCAGCATAATCTAAAGATTATGCATTCTGCGAACGGGTTTGTTATGCCACCTAAAAAATTAGCTCGCGGTATTAGCAGACGTCTATCGCATACCTGCCTGATTAAAGAATCCACGGTATCATGATCAAGAACACCCTGTTTTACAATGAGCCAAACCTTCTCATTATCAGTACATCCGGACGTTCGCGTTCATTGATCTCCTAATTAACGAGCATAACGGCGAGAGGTGTTCCTACACGTGAGGGTGAGGATAACGAAACGTCTCTGATATCGCCTCTCCTGGGGCTGACGTTGTCTTGGAGTGGAGAGGACAGATGGGATTGACAGCCTTATTAGGGATCGGCACACAGGGCCCTCCGTCCCAGACTTGATATTGGATTTCTTGCGGTCCATATCAGTGCAGACACATGTAGATGTAGTAGCTGCATCTACGGGCAGAAATGAAATCAATACCACCAGCTACTCAACAAGCTTTACTACATTACAGCAGCTGGGGATGCAGGACCATCTGGCCGGCTCTCAAGAGCTCCGGAGCCCAGTGTACATCTCTGTCAGTGAAGTCACTCTTATTTGGTTAACACTAATCAACTGCAGCAAAACAGTGCAATTCCTCTCGCAGAGACCCTTAACTTGATTTTTTTTTCCTTTCAGGGGTGGCGGGAACATCTGTCCCTCCCAACCGTGTCGAGGTTCTGGATGAACTGGTGTGGACTGATTGGTTATGACAGATGACATCTAATGTGAGAGGAAGAGTTATTTCATTTCGTGTCCAAACCCAGACTGTCCCTAAAAACCAAAAGCTGTTTTATAAAGTAGGCTGCTTTTCCGATTATTTCAATAAACGTGCCATTCAAGAAAGTTTGAATAATTAATTTCCCATTTCCCAGACCTTTTCAAGAGTCTGCCATCAAACAATGCGATGCATCCATCTGGATGTTGTTAACACTCCAACTGCACGTAACTCTACCAACCGCAGCAACGCAATACATCCACGGCTTCTGAACAGAGAGAAAAGCAATAAATAAACAAAGCAAGAAAAACTCTGTTCCGCCAACAATAACATTAACATCTGACATGCAAAGCATCTAAAAAAACGGCACCTTATCGTAGAAACGAGAGACGACCTTTGAAGTGTTTGTGTGAAAGGATCATATTAAAGCTTCAAAGATTCCTTTTAGATTCCCACCAAAGAAATAACCCCTGACACACCAACAAACAAACAAAGGCAAAAAAAAAAACATACATTTCAATCGCGCAACTCGGCAAAGTAAGTTTCAGGTTGTTTTCCCGTTTCATCCGATGGCACCGAGCTTGGAGGGGAGCGGGGAGGCATCTATTATTTGGGGGCTGATTAAAGCATCGTGACTGGTGTCCGTTCTGTTTTCCAGGGGAGGACTTGACAGCGCGCAGCTCTCTGCCTGGTGCCTCTACATCGTGTTAGGTGATTTACAACTGACTCGCTCGGTTTATGTAGTGCCGTATTTTCATTTCTTCCCTGCTGAGTACCGGGTTTAGAACTCCTGAAGAAATATTATGCTTTGCTGACAAAATACAGTGACAGCCGTCTCCAGCTAAAAAAGTGTGCCACGGTGTTAAACACTATGAAAGCGGGGAGACAAGTCAGGGTTGGAGGTATCTGTAGCAGCCCACTGCCGTTTGATCTGAACCAGCACTGATTGAGCGGAATGATGTTTATAGCTGACTTTAAAACCAACTTTCAATTTAAAAAAATGACGCAAGGAAGAGGAAAGGTCTGTAAAACAGACGGAGAAATTTATTGAAAAGCTTTTATGAGGGTCTCGCCGAAGAAACATGTGGCAGACAAATGAATTGTTTGTTTCAATGGCTTTGCCCTCAGACACGCAGGTAAATCAATGCGTGGGACGTTTTCATTAACCTCCGGTACAAGCTGTACTGTTTGATGAAGATTTTGCAGGTGAACGACTCTAGAGTGAGGATAATAAAAGTATACCGTGTATTTACACACCTTTAGTCCCTTTTTCAAAGGAAAAGTTCACCCAAAAATGGGTTCGATGTTGTTTGGAAAGCATTGACTTTCAAAGACACTTTTCAAAATATCTTTTTTGTGTTCCACAGAAGTAAATAATGACAAAAGTAAATACATTTGGGTGATCTAAGCTAAAATATATTAAACGCTAGTAAATGGGGGCATTTGATAAGTAAAAAGAAATCGCTAGTTAATACCACTATCACTAACACATTAACATAATCTGGGTCCCTACATGCAAAACAAAGCATTGAGAACTCATTGAGAAGATATTTTATAAAGACAGTCCACTTCGTGTATAAAGGCAGGAGCCATCTTTGGAAAACAGTCTCGAAAAGTCGAACCACGAACGATATGCCAAGTGAGCTGAAATGTATGAAGTTCAGCGAACTTCTGAACTGTATGAACAGCATTCGGGGTTTGAATGGTTGAGACTGTTTTCCAAAGATGGCTCCTGTCTGCATACAAGTGTATTGTCTACATAAAATATCGTCTTATTAAACTGTCTGTACATATACAAAGTTCTCAATGCTTTGGTTTGCATGTAGAGACCCTCATTATGTTACTGTGTTAGTGTGGGGCTATTTTGAGCCTTGTTAGTGTTACTGTATTAACTAGTGATTTTTTTTTATTTTTCATTACTCTATGCCCCCATATACTAGAGTTATATGCTCAGTTTTTAGATATAAACCTTTACATTCGATTATCATAAAAACAAATCTCAGAGAATGGTTGACTAGGTTAGTTGTCCTTAAAGACTTGTCTCTGAAACCAGGCGAAAGTCACAAATTGTGAGATATAGCCCAAAGTCACATTGTGAGATATGAAATTTATCACATTGTAAAATATAAAGACACATTGTAGTTCAATTCCAAATTGTAAGAAATAAATAAATAAAGTGACATTGTGATATATAAAGCAGCAGAAGCAGTGCTGCAAGTTTCAACTGCAGGTACATTAGATTTCATGACGTTTTACGATAAAGTTGAAATTGTCAATGTTGTAAGCCAGAAATCAAATTTATATTTTGTAGCTACAGTTCTGTTACACATCTAGCTTGCTACTTCGACACATGTGCTTCAGTTTAGACACAAAATGTATGCTAACAATATTCTCCATCTCGCAATGTTCTCCATGCCAACCCCCCCCCAACCAAACCACATCAAACCACACCAAACCAAACCAAACCAGTTCAGTGGAAATCTCACCCTGCAGCTTAATTTCACTGGTAAACAGTGAAACTATTTACAGTGACAGATAGGTTTAGGGAGCAGTGTTTGGTGTAAGCAATCAGTACAGTGATTTACATGACCAATGACATGACCAATGGGATCTTTAGGATTAGCTGAAGGGTAGGATTTCCATTGAACTGGTTTGGGGGAAAAAAAGAAATCACGCACACCATCATATCAAAAAAGGCCAGAGAGACATTAACCTTGTTGAGTTGACACTACATAATTAGCTTTCCACAAAACCAATATAACCTGTTGACCAATATACTGAAACTTTCTGATAATTTCTGTATCACAAAACGTCAGGCAGAGATGCTGCCAAATGCTACCAGTTAACATCATTTATAATGCAAAGACTGAGCCAGCAGTACTTAAGCTATCTCTTAAGGTGATTCATCTTGTTCACTCTGAAGAACCGGAGTTCTGGGAAATACCACACACATGAGAAATACCACAACGCAGATAGAGGATGTGACCAGGCCTTTCCATGTGCCCGTTTACCAGTGCCCAAATATGCATGGTAAACATCCTGGAAAATGTCTGCATCTTGGATGTATAATGTGTGCCCAAGCTAGGCAGTGCCCATTTTAGAGCTTAGCCAAAGTCAACAATAATTACTGAGACACATTTAAACAACCTTTGGACTTCTCCTGTGTGTCTAATATACACCTCTATGGCACAAATATACCAGTCTATATTGTGTTAAAAAACAAGGTAAGGCAGAAGAAAGAGGTGCATTTACATCACTTTTGGTCAGATGTGCATGGTTGTGCTCTCATAAAATATTTAGCTACCAGTAACCATTGCATAAAGGCAGTACTTTGGCACAGATCCAAAAGATATAAACTAAACCCACCATGCTGAAATAACTTGTTGCCTCTCCCCATACAAAGATTTGCCTAACACTAATCCCTGAGCTAACTTAACTTTTGTGAACATCAGAAGACTCTTTATGGCATATCAAATGAAAAACAGATTGTTTAAAGAAAGACAATTAAACAATTTGGTTGTTGAAACTCAAACCCATTTAAAGCCTTTCTAACTATATCTGTCCACGTTGAGTCAGAAACAGAAATTGTTGTAGCTGCCACAACCGCATGAGTTTGGTGTTGTTCGTTTGAACAAACTATCAATGGGATAGTTAGCCCAAAAATGAAAATTCTGTCAGTATTTACTCACCCTCATGTTGTTCCAACGCCGTAAGACGGTTGGTCATCTTCGGAACACGAATTAAGATATTTTTGATGAAATCTGAGAGCTGGATCACTCCATACTCCATACTAGTCCATAGGCTTCTTGAGGGATTGAAACTTGCCGGCCCAGAAAAGTTATTAAAGACATCGCTAAAATAGTCCAAGTGACTACAGTGGCTCAATCTTACGTTTATCAAGCGACGAGAACATTTTTTTTGTGCAATAACAAACATAAATAATGACTTTATTTCAACTATTCATTTCCTTTTCTCTGGGCCTTGAAGTTTAACAGCGTATGATCTGTTGTTGTACGTCATACGCATCACACACATGACCAGCGTTGGCCAATAGTGAGATG
>JAOTRC010000010.1:14362814-14386126 GCA_027497675.1 Cyprinella lutrensis | reverse complement strand
ATGGTTGCTAGATCCATTTTATTTCTTGGTCTGGCGTTCTGTAAAGTCTAGTCAATCAGGAAGACAGTGAGGCAAAGCAGATCTAATAGCAGAAATTACTTTATTTCAAAAAAACGTTAAAGGGTCAAAGAGTGTTCCTTTTTCTAAATGGAATGTTCTTAGGGTCAAAGTTACCAGAAAAAAAACTCAAATAAAAAGTATGGCAGACCATGTCAGATTCATGCCATTTTATTGAGCTTTTGTGACTTTGTCTCCTGACTCATAACCGGAGTTTTCATTTCACCGTCATGTGCATGCATTTTACGTGTTTAGTCTATAGGCACGTAGTGTTTCTTTACAAAGAGACATCGCCAACTACTGGCCTGGCATGATAATACAGGTACAGATAATATGTTTTTTTTTATCCTATTTGCGAATCCGTAGCGGGAATCATTTTGACAATGTTTTCATCTGTACGTTAATAACACAAAGGAAAATTATTTAAGCCTTTAGTACATTGTTGTCATGTAAACGTACTCTGTATATAAGACCAACCCGAGTTAGAGAACTCTGACAGTTACTATTGGGAAACAAAGTTCTAATAAAACCCATAACACATTGTGCTCCTCCATCATGGCATATTGAATCATTTTGATGACTATTTTGCTGTCAATCACACATTTAGCCACAGATTTTCTCAGAGCTTAACCCTTTGATCTTTAACACAACCTCAGCTTTACTGGATGCACATTGTGGTCATAAATTTAATTTGAAACATCAGTTCTTTTTTTGAAACAAAAGTGTCCATTTTAGGAAAGAGAGTTCGAAGAAACAGATGTTGTAATTTATATGCGAAGGACATAAACTTTGTTTAGTAAAAAGTGAGAAATAAAATATCTCTCAAGGAGGATACAAATTGTCCTTTGTGTTTTCTGCATGGCTCACCACTGTAAACATGTTCTTTTACTCTCGTTGAAACTCATATAAACAGTAGACAACATCCGCAAAAATGCTTGCCAGCAAACAATCCACTCTCTCATTTTAAACAGATAAATAAAACACAAGTAGACCAGTTATTTAGCATTTAATCATACTCATGAGATAAGATGACCTAAATAATAAATAGTGCAAATTTATGCTTCACATGGTTGATTGGAAAGGAAGTGTGAAATCTGGAATATGTCAATGGACTCCGGGCCAGTTCCTGCTCATGCTGCCTAAGGCACATTCCTTTAAATGGCTGCGATTAGCTCAGGCATTGCAGATTGCCAGACTGTCTAAACAAAACAAAGTCACACGTTCTTTGAGCCTTAAATCACAGGCACTGCAGGCTACAATATAAGGCCTGTTCACACCAATGACGATAACGATAAAGATAATGAAAAAGATATAGTTCTAAAAATCGTTCTCAGTATTAAAAAATGGCAAAGTTCACACCACAGCTGTAACGATAACGGCACAAAGAAACAATGTTGTTGGAATCACTTTCAAGAGTGCGTTACCTGAAAGCATCGTTAGCCAACTATGGACGCAAGTTCCGTCGTTACCAATAGAGTTCAATGGGAATTGCGACCAACTTGCGACCATAGTTGGTCAACGATGCTTTCGGGAAACACACCCCAGAATGATTTTATCCAGCTGATGAACCATAAAAACCTGGACAGCCAATCAGTATCCATCCTGCTGTAAAGAACTAGAACATTTAATGTGGCAGATCAACAAGCACACAATTAGAGTAAACAGACCAATACCTGCTGGTGTAGACGCTAGTTATGTTTAGTTATCTTCAGAGTTCGTTCTTGGTGTGAATAGACCTTTACACTGACAACATCACAATCATTTAAAACTATTCAGGTTATGTCCTGAAAATGTAACATTAGGGACTTTTTTTTAACAAATTTAGTTATTGCACTAAGCTGAGCCATTTACTTTTTAAGTTGTCCCAACTTAGTATTCATCAAATGTACTTTTATTAAAGCACATTCTTTGTCTTATTGTGCGATATACTATGGAGTTGTTGAATGCTTGATTCTGATTGGTTGACGAACGTTCTAAAGTGTGGAATTATTTTCAGGGAAACGCACGGCTAAAGTAGTTCCAGACTTTACAGCTTACAACAACAAAAGAACCAAATCCCACAACGACACTGACCAAGCTAATAAATATAGTAAACATTAGGATAGTTGTTTGCTACAAAATTACGTTTTTGCTCTAACGATTTTATCATTAACTTAAAAGCTAAATGACGTAGTGAGATGCACTGCAGATAAAAGTAGTTTCGCTATTGGTAGACGCACAGACTGAGGTAATTCACAAACTTTAATCTCTCTCTCTCTCTCTTCCAGTGTGTGTGTGAGAGAGCTGAGCACGTTGCTCAGAGTGAGTGTGAAAAAGTGGTTTCTCATGATACATATGGTATCTTATTTTTTCTTTCCCCTTCGTAGTTTAAAAAAGTTGTTTGTTCATGGTTTAAAGGCTTTAAGGCATCGTTTTAAGGCGTTTGTCACTTCAGAAGGGGTGCGGGTGTGTACCAGTAGGCCTACTCGGGGTGACAGAGGAGGAACTGCTCGTAGTCATTGGAGGGTTTGTAGGGTTTGATAATATCATCTCGGCTTAAAGTATGAACAAAGCTGTGGTTAATTTTGAGGAAGTTACCACCGCTATCATGGGACTCTCCTCAGACCATGCGCTGCTGATTTCCTGCTGATTTTTATAAAAAAAAAAAATTTGGAACATTATTGGGAAATATATAATTTTTTTTATAAGTACTTCAAAATTGTCTAAAGGAATCCTTCCTACAAGTTGTCAGCGTGTAGTTTTAATGCTGCTCCCCACAAAAGGAGATTTGTCCCTTGATTTGACCCTTGATTGAAGAACTGGAGGCTGGTGGCATTTTTGCTTGGACTATAAATTTTTCTCCAAAGTCAGATTAAATGGTGTACTACTGCATAGAACTGTCCACAAGGATCAGTCTTATTGTATTAAAAATAGATGTGTTTCTGATAATCTACATTTAGTGTGTGACGTTATAGATTTTGCTGTTATAAATGGCACTAATGTTGTTTTTTTTGTCCTTAGATCAGGAAAAGGCCTTTGATAAGGTTGATCACATTTTTCTTTTTAAGATGTTAAAAGGTCAATCTTGCACAGTTTGCAGAGTTATCTCGAGAACAAAATGGTGTGCACAGAATGTGGCTGGAAGAAGAACCGATTCTTTTCAATCGTGCGTTGGACTTGGATATTTTAAAGTCAATATTTCTACTCTATACAATGTTATTAAAAGTTTTAATACTTTTTTTATCATTTTTTTATCTGATGAAGGATGGATATCTGCTGACGTTTTGGCCGAAAAACTGGGTATAAGTTCAATTCGGCTCACCCAGAATATTGTTTGATTACAGATTGTCTCTAGAAACGAATGGTGATGAAGACGATTTTTTTACTTCCCACTGTCGTTGTCTATTTCTGCATAGACTGGATTATGGAATGAATAGGAGGGTGGACTGCTGTCTTTTGAGACACCTCAACTTGTTTTTTGGTTTTTTTTCAGTAATGTTGGAAAAAAAGCTCTTTATGTACTGTGTGTAAAAGTGTTTGAATAAAAACCTTTAAATGTGTGTAAAAGTGTTTAATTTAAAACCTTTAAATGATGGACAGTGTATAGGAGTCTAAATGGCAGGAAGTGTTTGGAGCAGATGTTTCCCCTAAAGGTAGCTGCAGACCCCTGTACAAGCCTCCTATTGAGAAAAGGCAACACATTCTCATCCTAGGGCGTCATATAGTGACGCTTTTGAAATTTTGTCTAAATCCAACGCACATGGCACCCTTTAGCATCAATATAACACGCACAGAGCTTTGTTCGGTTATGGGTTTAGGTCTGGGGTAGGTTTAGGGTTAGACCACTAGGAGGCCCATATATATCTGCATCTCATATTGACGCTAAAGGGTGCCTTGTACGTTGGATGTAGACGCAATATCAATATCGTCAGTATATGACGCCTTGGGATGAGATTGGGCTGGGAAAGGACTGGAGATCTTCAGTGCGGATTGTGCATGATATAATTGTTACAAACAGACACAGAGCACACCTTGATCCAAAGATAGGGGAGGGTTGCCCTCTTTGTGGGGTGAAACAGTTTTCCATTTGTTTTTTTTAATTGTGGGAGATTGCAGGTACTATTTTCTCAATTAGGGAAGTGCTGCCAAATGTTGGACATCGTGTTTACCCCATTAGTTTTTATTCATCATATTAGAAGTAAAAAAGGAAGTACTTGTTTTACTAAATTTCTTATTTGGACACGCAAAAATCGTTGTCACATGAAGGAAAATTGAATGACGAAATGTCAACTAATGTTTTTTCTCACAGATTGGAGATTGGTTTACCCGTTAATAAACTACCGCTCATGGATTCTCTGCTTCCCGTGTGGTTTTCGTGACAGTTTTAGCAATTTTGAAAGGCTTGATAAAAACACGTGTTAAAATAAAATATGCTTATTATAAACTAATTGATAACCTTGAGACTTTTAAATGTAAATGGCCAATAAATCAATGTGTGTGAAGTTGATATTGATGGTAATCTGCAAGTTAATGTCTAAAGTGTTTAATTTATTTTTTTATTAAGATTACTTTTTCATCTTTTTAAACGTCTCTCTCTCTCTCTCTCTCAAAAACTTATTTCTTAAACAAAACTTTAGTTTTATTTTTTACACAACTGGACAAAATTAGTTTTGAGAATATGATTGAGATGGCGAATATGAGCCAGATTAGGGTGACCATATTTTGATTACCAAAAAACAGGACACTCGGCCCAGCAAACAGATGGGCCTACTCAAATGATACTCAAAGTTTACTCAAAGATACCTTGTTTATTTCAATATATTTAAAGTAGGTTATGCCTCCTCTGTATGGATAGAAAATTGCTATATTGTTATAAGAAAACAGGACATGTCTTGGGAAAACAGGACAGTTGGTCACCAGATGCTGAATGTAATGGGAAATGAGCTCTGATGAGGACAGCGATGATGATATTAAACATCTGCTCAAACTGAGCCCTTCCAAGCTCCAAAAGATAATAAAATATGCTTTATTTTAGTCTTCTATAATTGTTACTCTAATATCAGGAGAGTTTTATATTATTGCGAAAGGTAGAGATCCAATCCAGGTTGCTATAAGATAACCTGGATATTGCCTGGATATGTAATAATAATTGGCGAAACACTGATGCATTTATGGTTATGTCGGGAAGAACAGGCTATGTGATTAATCGCCCATTTATCATCAGCTATGATGCCAGCTTTTCAGCTTCAAGTACAGTGTGTGCGTCATTTTAATGGCTTGCCATGACAAACACATCACCTTACTCTCTCAGTAGGTTGTAACTCACAGATAGACTATCTGATAATGTTGTCTGGCTCATCAATATTGAGACAACATGTAATGTTTCATTCACCAACCTCGCTACCCATGATTGACTCTAACAATGACAACCAAAAATCTACCCATTCTCTCTAAGGAGACTCTTATCTATAAGAAGGCCAGATGTCTTGTCTCTGTGTCTGTTGTATAAAGTTCCCAGGCTCCTTTGCATGAGCAAGATAATTAATGAGCTTTTAGACCTTATAAACCAACTAAACCATCTACCAGGAAGAGTAATTCATGCACTTAAAATGATTACATAATAAAAGTGGAGAGGAAGTGAAGCTGAGTCAGGATTAGCTGTTGTGACATTCGTGGTGAACTGAATTCAAGTGTTTTCCACGGTACTTATTTCCTGGATCTGACGAGGATGTAGACATAGCGTCAGACTTCACATTAAAAGAATGGTTAATGCTGCTGTCTGTGCAATATTCACTGATGTCAAATACAATTTCTGCTGTAAGTCAAGCTGCTGAGAAACCAAAGATTTGAGTCATGGGGATTTGCTGATATTGTCTGTTCAAACAGACTGAGGATTAAATTATGGATTGTAAATCCCCCCTTTTGACTGTTGGTTTTATTATTATAAATAAAGTAATGCCCCTTTAATTGTCTTTTTCATTTGTTTTAATACACTGAATTTACCGTAAATCCATTGTTCACCACAGAATGTGCTCAACCTCAAACCTCTCTGGAACCGCAGAGCTCTATAAGACAGAATCACAGATGGAGCCGTGATGCAAATAATCTACTATCTGCTGCTTATTAAAGGAAAAGTTGCCCAACATTGAAAATTCTGTCTTCTTACTCATATGCTGTTAGTTAAAAAACAAAACAAAACCAAAAAACAGTCACGTACCCCACACAATTAAATTGAAATTTTATAGTGACTAAAATCTGTCCAGCTTAAAAAAAAAAAACCAAACAAACAATTTAAAAGATCCATAAAACTGTCTATATAATAATTTTCTGTGAAGAACAGATGGTAATTCAGTTGTTATTAAATAAATGAACTATATTAAATAATCAACTATAATATTCTTGAAGGTTTCCTAACCCAGTGATGATTGCTTTGTGGAAAAGACAATAACGGGAAATAAAATCAAAAGATTGTATGGCATCATGTTGAGTTATTAAGACATAACTGACTTTTTTTGACAAAGTCCTGCGATTACCATGTTTGTCCTCTTGGGGAAAAGGTCATACGTTCACCAAGAGGAAGTAATAAAATGCAGAATCATTTGTCGTTGACATCAACTTTTAGTAACACTTTTTACCAAATAATTTCTTTCATTTACTATTTCAGTAATTCTTTTCACATGATCTGCAATCCACAAATCTTCATGTTTTCTTGTGAAGTGAGCAGTTAAAAAAATGATTTTGTTTCTATACAAAATATTAAAAGCTCAACATATCTAGACTGTGGGTTCTTTCAAAGTAACTCAAATGCTTGAGATTATTTTCTACTTTTACACAGGTTTTTTTCCTTTCGTTTATTTTGAAATAAATGGCTGTACTGCCACTGTGTGGATAAGCTGCCTCGTTGCACATGTTTTACAGGGTGGAGAGAGTCATGGTCAATTAGAGTTGTTAAGAGATGTACAAATATGCATATCCTGGTGCCTCTGAGCAAATATGGGACCAGCTTGACACATCATCAGAAATCTTGCTATAGTACAACACAAGGAATCCTGAAAGTTATGTGGTCAAAGAATGAACAAAATGATGAGAAGGTCTGAATTGGTCTGAATTATTGGCACCCTTGGTAAATATGAACATTGAAAATAAAAATGTGTTGTTTATCCTTTGATTTTGTATAAAAAAAGAAAAAAAAATCACAAAAAAATCAATTATTGCTTTACAAGCTAATTTTATCAGTTCATTGAATCAGTTTGTGATGGTCAAATTTATTGAAAAAAAATTATTAAAAATATTTAGGAGCAGACTAACTTACAGACCTTAAACAAATTTGATTCCATTTGGGATCCACCCTTGGGTTCAGGAGGAACAGGCGGTTTTCGTCCCGGTCTATACCCTCTCCGGGTGCATGGGAGTTTGCCCACCCAATCCACATGTGCTTTGTGGATTTGGAGAAGGCATTGGACTGTGTCCCTTTTGACATCCTGTGGAGGGTGGTATGGGAGTATGGGGTCCAGGGCCCTTTGCTAAGGGCTGTCCGGTCCCTGTATGAGTGGAGCAGGAGCTTGATTTGCATTGCTGGCAGTCAGCGGCTGGGATGAGAATCAACACGTCCAAGGCCATGGTTCTTAGTCGGAAAAGGGTGGCTTGTTGCTTTAGGTTGGTGGAGAGTTCCTGCTTCGAGTGGAGGAGTTCAAGTATCTTGGGGTCTTGTTCACACATGGGACGGGAGATTAACAGACGGATCGGTGCAGCTTCTGCAGAAACCCATGTAATGTTCTGTCGTGGGGAAGAAGGAGCTGAGCTGCAAGGTGAAGCTCTCGATGTACCGGTCAGTCCATGTTCCTACTCTCACCTATGGTCTTGAGCTTTGGGTCATGACCGAAAGGACAAGATCCCGGATACAGGCGGCCAGAATGAGCTTACTGCGTAGGGTGGCTGGACGCTCCCTTAGAGATAGGGTGAGGAGCTTGGTCACTCAGGAGGAGCTCAGAGTAGAGCCGCCGCTCCTCCACATCCAGAGGAACCAGCTGAGGTGGCTGGAACTGCCATAGCCAAGGCGACATCTAGTGTATATTTCTATGGTATGAATTGTAGCTGAAAATATGCATGAGGTCCACTAGAAGATAAATGCTTCATCAGAAAAATTTCTCCCAATCTAATATCAATACTTGGAAAATTGAACTTTCAACGCATTCTCATCCTTTAGCGTCATATTATGCTATGACAAAACGGCGCTATACTACTCACATGGCACCCGTTATTGTTACTATAACACGCGCTGTGATGGGTAGGTTTAGGTGTGGGGTAGGGTAGGGTAGTCTCATTACGCTAAAGGATTTATGACGTCTTGGGTTCGCGTGTAATATTAACGATGAAGGGTGCCATGTGCGTAGTACAGTGCCGTTTAGTGTTCTATGTGATGCTAAAGGATGAGAATGGGCTGGAACTTTATGACTACATAGATATTGCTTGATGCTACAACATTTTTTTTTGTACAGAAGGAATGGGTAGATATTCTGGAGCAACTTGGCATTTATGATTGGCCTTCGGCCATCTTGGTTTGAAGGGTAACAATTTACAAACAACGGCTTCGTGCAATTTAGGATGATAGGGCTCACTGTAGATGTTGGTGTGCATCAAAACCCATGTAATTGCAAGAAAATGCTTTTTGAATAGCTGTCCACAGTAGTGACCTCTACGGATTAAAGGGTTAAAGGCCAATTCACACCGCACAGTCAAACACCGACAAACAAGTTGGCTGTTGGATTTAGAATTTTATGAAAAACAACTATCATGTTCACACTGCCCCAACATTCCCTGACAAACGTGAACATGGTCAGTAGGGTGAAAACAAACCCCAACCAGCACCAACGACGCCACTGATCTGACTAAAAAACAACAACAAACGTGTTTTTGCCGTCGCTCCGTACGTCCAGTAGGGGCGGTAATGCGCGTCACCTGCTTTTACCAACCGTTGATATTAAACAGCACGAAGAAGAAGCGACAGAGCGGAGCGGTAGTGAAACATGGCGGATACCAGGGAGAAAGGCTTACAAGACTACAGAAAAAAATTACTGGAGCACAAAGAGATTGACGGACGCCTCAAAGAGTGTGAGTAAGATGTCTTTCTGTCCACGTCAGACTGTTATCTACCAGTTTGACACCGTCTCCGGCTGTTGTTTGTTTTATTTCGACAGTCTGTGCTGTAAGTCGCTTTGTCATGCACTGCTGAAATGAATTAGCGGCTAATGGTAACAGCTAAGATTACTGACAGATATCATTTACAATAATAAATTAATGTACACAGCATATTTTGAAGCCCTCTTTCTGTATTTAATAACTTGTACAATGAAAAATAGTCATTTCTCGGTCAGTTATTCTCCTTGAGGAAACATTCACCAATGGATGTTTAGCATCTCTGATACATGAAGCAGATGCAACTTTGATCTCATGTTTGTATGCTTCTATCGCTTCATTGGCCCGTTTCAGTGAGAGAACAGCTGAAGGAACTCACTAAACAGTATGAGAAGTCTGAGAATGATCTGAAGGCATTACAGAGTGTGGGACAGGTAAGGTCAAAGCTAAATCTGATGCAGTGTTTTATTATACCAACATGAACTGCTTTTCTGATGGTCTGATCTATTCATTGTCTTTGTAGATTGTTGGTGAGGTGCTGAAACAACTGACCGAGGAGAAATGTAAGTCCGGAACACTTTTATTCTGGTGTCAGTTTAATGTGGTCATGTTCCTAAATTTATTCTTCTTTTGCAGTTATTGTCAAAGCAACCAATGGCCCACGCTACGTTGTTGGATGTCGCAGACAGGTGAGTGTATTGATTGTACTTTATAATTAAGCCTGACATTAATGAACACTTCTTTATTTTTATTTTTTAAATGGAACAGTATTGAACCAAGGTGTGTGAAATTATAAAGCCAATGAACTACTATTCTATGGTATACATTTTAACATCTACCTTCACGATGCCTCATGTCTCTTCTTATCTGTGTCCTAAAGTCCCAGACTGCATTGCATTCCCATTCTCTATGTGAAGTTTACACTCGAGGAGGAAAAAAAACTCCTTAACTGCAGCAAATTGCACATTTTTGGGACAAAGAACATTTATATAGGCAAAAAGAAAGTTGAAATTCTGATGGCTTGTAATTCAATGAGTTCTTGCTATAAGAGTATAGCAGACTAACATAGTCGTCAAACTATATCTCCCAATAATATGATATTTAAATTCTTATTTTAATGGTCAAAGCTCATGTCCTTTATCTTATCTGGTCATATGTTGTTGTTTTAGCTGGATAAAAGCAAGCTTAAACCAGGCACTAGAGTGGCTCTGGACATGACGACTCTCACTATCATGAGGTAAGATGTTCAGTCTCTCTGCTTGTGCTCTTAGCTCCCAGTCTGAGTTTATTTGTGTATAGAAAATATTCTATTTAATATTCCGCTGATATGTTTGACAAACCCTGTTTTCTAAATACATTTTTTTTAAAGGTATTTGCCTCGGGAGGTGGATCCTCTAGTGTACAACATGTCCCATGAAGATCCTGGAAGCGTTTCTTACTCCGAGATCGGTGGATTGTCCGAGCAGATCCGTGAGCTGAGAGAGGTCAGGAAGACGCTGATATATCATTGTCGTCTGATGAAATGTTCACCAAGCCTCCATTTATTTGATCAACAATACAGTAAAAACAGTGAAATATCAGTACATTTTAAAATAACTGTTTTTATTTTAATATTTTTTTTAATTTAATTTATTTCTTTGATGGCAAGGTTGAATTTTCAACATCATTATTCTAGTCTTCAGTCTCACTTTCTCCTTCAGACATCATTCAAATAATATTATATGCCGATTTACTGCTCGAGAAACATTATTGTAACATTATTGTTGTGACGTTTCAATGGACATCACCAAAAATATGTATTTTTATATCAAACTATGTTATACATATTCTATAAATAGAGTTCAAAAGAACTATTATTTCTTTTTCCTCAAATTTTCACTCACTTTTGAGTTGCTCAACAAAGATATTAATTTCTTTAAAAACAAAGCCAAACATTTGAACTAAGCATTTATATTCTTATAATATTTTTGTTAATGTCGAGTGCAAATCGGCTCATTAGTTGTTTAAATAGGAAGAACGTCAAATAATTTTGTTAGGCCATTTGCATCTGACCCAAGTTTAAACACACGTATGTCTGAATGTAAAACAGTGTTTAAAGGCTGGATCTGTGCATTACAGCATAAATGCAGCTTTGGTCTATACTGAACTTGTTGAACAGTTTTAATAATGGATTCTCTGTTGTAGGTAATTGAGCTTCCTCTGACCAATCCTGAGCTGTTCCAGAGGGTGGGCATCATCCCTCCCAAGGGCTGCCTCCTGTACGGACCTCCAGGTCAGTCACCCTGCTGCGGTTTGGTGGACACTTACTTGTTATTCAGATGTGCGAATATGAAACAAGTGTGTTTAACAAATATACATATTTTTTATTTTTTGAAAGGCACTGGAAAGACCCTTCTTGCCAGAGCTGTGGCCAGTCAGCTGGACTGCAACTTCCTGAAGGTATGTTGGTTTAGATGCAGTAAATGAACTATTTAGCTGTAGTTTAACTGTTATGGTTAAGGTCACAGTGTTTCTGAAACATGTTGTTCATTGTTCATCAGGTCGTGTCCAGCTCCATTGTTGACAAGTACATTGGTGAGAGCGCCAGACTCATCAGAGAGATGTTCAACTATGCCAGGGACCATCAGCCCTGCATTATCTTCATGGACGAGATCGACGCTATTGGTAATGCTCTTCTCCATGTTGAATTCAAGCCATGGGAATTGTGCAGTTGTTCTGAATTTATATTAACACACGCTTTGTTTTTGAAGGTGGACGTCGGTTTTCTGAAGGAACGTCTGCAGATAGAGAGATCCAAAGGACACTTATGGAGGTTTCAAAAAAGTTTATCTTGTCTATTAATGCCTAATTTAATTGCATATCCAAATGTACACGACGATTAAATCGCTTGGTTAAATATTGTTGTCTCCTTATCAGCTGTTGAATCAGATGGATGGATTTGATACTCTGCATAGAGTCAAGATGATCATGGCCACTAACCGGCCAGACACTTTAGACCCTGCGCTACTGCGTCCTGGCCGACTGGACAGAAAGATTCGTACGTTTGTGTTTCAGTATCCTCCCTCTTTACACGTTCAGTGACTGTACTTGGAAATGTTAACTTGGAAATGTTCTTTCCTCACCGTACAGACATTGAGTTGCCCAATGAACAGGCTCGACTGGACATCCTGAAGATCCACTCTGGGCCCATCACCAAGCATGGGGAAATAGGTGCGCCCTCATGACTTTTTGTTTTATATTTTTTTTGGGAGTATTTCCTTTTCCACTCATCACATTTTCCTTTTGTCTCCAGATTATGAAGCCATTGTGAAGCTTTCAGACGGTTTCAATGGAGCAGATCTGAGGAATGTGTGCACTGAAGCTGGTAGGAAATGTCACATTGAAAAGTGCCAATCAAGGAGTTTGTTTTAAAGAAACTTTAACTATATTTGCCACGATCTATCATGTATATACAAACCAAGACAAAACCCAGTCATATTAGGGAACAGGAACGATCTGTTGATTAAAAAAAAAAAGCGCACCATGCTAATCTAATTAGAACGAACAATCAATGAACAATTATTTTGCTAATTGTATCATATGCAAAAACTTGTACTTTGAAACCAGTTTTCAGGTTCCCAAAACGCTGTTATTGTGTTAATGAGTGGCCAAAATGCATACGGTTTCTATTTTTGTGTTTAACCCAGGGATATCGTCATTCTTAACCCCCCTTTTAATTTAGCAGCCGTTTGCATTGCTTTTTACCCAGGGTTATGAAACCCTGCTCCGAAAAATGTCAAATAGTGACCAAAAATGTGACTACTTGAGTGAAGAGACCGTTTCATTATATATACATTTAGGATAATCTCAACAGGATCGTCTGCAATATATAATTCAGGGATGCCAAATGCTAGAGCCTTTATGAAAACAGTTTGCGTGTAGCATTTGTCCAATCAGTGACACCGCATATGCAAATAAGGACGTTAACGCAAGGTTTAGGAATGTACAGTGTGAAATGATGTCTTATGAAAGCTCAGAATTAATTAACCTGGGTAAATTGAGCAATGTGAAGCAAGATAACCCAGGATTCTCTTTGTCTGGGTATAGAATGACCCAGGGTTAACTATTTCAAGTGTGAAAATCCCTAATGTGTAAATCAAAGGCTAGTAAATCATTCTAGACTGTAATGTGTGAAATGAGTTAAAATATAAACATTACATTCTAAAGCTTGCCCATTGTTGAAGGAAAAAAAACTAAATCACCAACTAAATGCACTGCCTGTGAAGTTGAACATTGACAGAGGAACGGTCAAATGCAAGTTATGGGGAAAATGTCTCAAACGCTAAAGCACCTGTTAAGGCGAGATGTGTTAAATGCTTACGAGAAGCATACTTATGTTTAAGACAACTTGGATCATGCACTTCTGCAGCATTCCTCTAATGTTTTTCAGATGCTTTTGTCCATACATTCTTAGAAAAAAAGGGCTCTATATATGTAGCATAGGGTTCTTTACTCAACTGCAAAGGACCTTTTATGCAAAAAATGATGATAATGACAAGAAAGAACCCTTTTGGCACATAGGTTCTTTATAGGCTATTATTCATTCATATTATATTACATTATTCTGCAACATTTTGCAGTTGCAATTAAATTACTGGTTATTAAACTGTTATAGTAACACATTTTAATCATGCTGATTTTTGAAAGATAAAAACTGAAATAGCACTCTTCGTGTGATATTGATTAATTACATTTTTTAACCCCCATATCTTGAATTTTGTGATCATTCATGCATTGCATTTTAGGGGTTCCAAATACGTAGTGCTTTAGAACCTTTTAAGGCTCTACATAGAACCTTTTCTTCTAAGAGTGTAGAAATTTGGACAAAAAAAATCCCAATGAAACCATTTTAAATTTTATGTTGGATCATGTTAACTTTTGTTTTTTTAACAGCTGTTAATGGAGAGGTCTTTTTTGGGTCTAAAGGCCCGTACACACCGGGACGAATATCAGTGCGTGTTATTCGTCAGTGTTTTTCAACATGTTTTTTGTGTTCACACCCAAGCGATTTTCGCTGACGAGGAGCCAAGTGAACTTGCAAATTAATTCCCTGACATTAGATGGCGCCAATTTGCTCTGCAATACCACTCCATATCAGTTTTCTTTAATCAAGATGTTTGTAGTCGCGGTCGCGTTTGTCATTTAGTTCTTTATGTTCTAACACCAACGAGACCAGCAGCTCTACATTCATCTTGCCTTGCATCTTCCACGTCTGGGTGTGTATATGGCAATGCTACTTGCCGTATATCTTCTTCGCCGTTGCATATGTGTGCTCGGCAAGACCGTTTTGTGTTTGAGCGCCACCAAGTTGTGTTTTACTGTAACTTCAGAAGCTCCAAACACGCGAGCAAAAGCGCCAATCTCATTGGTCGGATAGTTTTTGACGCAGCGCGTCAAACAAAAAAAACTAACCTGAGGCGTTTTTTCTGTTAAATGATGCTTTTACGCATCGGTGTGCACTCACATTGGTGCGCTTTTAGTCACGTGGCGTTAAACGCCGGCGAATAACGCGCGTTAAATTCGCCCCGGTGTGAACAGGCCTTAATGGTGTGATGCTAACCTCGGACTTTTGATTGAGTCTCTCCAGCGTATGACCTTCTCCTCCTTGTCCCACAGGTATGTTTGCCATTCGTGCCGACCACGATTATGTGACTCAGGAGGATTTCATGAAAGCTGTGAGGAAGGTGGCAGACTCCAAGAAGCTGGAGTCCAAACTGGACTACAAACCTGTATAAAACCACATTTTTGTGCAAAGTATAAACGTGAGGGGTTAGTCCGATATCAACACTGTCCATGGACACACTTTTTTTTGTTAAAGTTACTGCAATAGATTTTTTTGTCAACATTTGAAAACATTTCCATTGCTACCATCAAGTGACTTCAGTTAATGCATTGTTTAGCCCCAATTTAATACAAATCTTTACCTCTTGGCCGAGGATGTAGACCTGAAAAATGATACGGCTCTTTGTAATTCTGTGTGACCAGTTATATAAAATGCGTGCCTGGCCTGCTTCCTTCCACATTATTAAAGAAAGAAATAATAAAATATACTCCCATGGTTTTTCCACAGTATCGCAGTTCTTCAATCTCCACAAGGAAAAACGCCACAACGAGTCCTTCTGAATCATGTATTTGTTAGTTCAACCAATATATTGAAAAAATAAATAAATATCCTATTCAACTTAAAATCTCTATTTTACAAGCACATCCAACTTCAAAAGCCTAAAATTGAAATAATTCTAGGAGTGTCCATATGTGGGGTTAAAGGTCAGCTGCCTGCATCTATTAACCTTGAAGATGCTACAATGGTTCCTTTTCAGGTTTAGCCTTTCCAACAAAGGCTCGCCTTTTAATACTGACTTTGAACAGGTTTAGTCGTCCTCTTCAATATCATGAGCCGGTCGGTTTGACAGCGCAAACGATTCGAGCACGAAAGCTCTGCAGATCGGACAATGCTGGAAGCGGCACACGCAGCCGTCACACACGCATGCATGTCGGCACGGCAGAAGCACTCTGTTCGTCGGTGCGTTTTGACACACCACACAGTCCTTGCCTTGAGTATCAGGCCACTCCCCCTCTGAATCAGACTCCTCCCCCTTTTCACAAGGCGTCTCGGGTTGCGGCTCAGCGTCTTGAGTGCTAGTCGAAGGCTCTGTGGATCCAGACAAGTTGCTGTTGTCTGCTGACATGAAGAGAGGCTGTGAAAAAGGAACAAGTTTTAAGCACACGATACGAAATTAACGCCAACTTAATTAATTTTGCTTCAGGGACGCTAGGTGATGAAGGTCAAATGTGATCAAAATAGGACTACGCTAAGAACAAATGCAGCTTGGTGAGCAGAAGACACTTTTAAAAAGATTACAAATCTAGTGTAGTGTACATTTTCACACCTTCAGATCGTAAAAGTTCCCATGCGCCGTGAGAAGATACTGGAACAAGATCCTGGCAGAGAGTCTGTATTTGACATCAGGAACATGGAGGACTGTCACACTGGCCACCTAGAAAACATCAGGCTATTGACAGACTGCACCTGTTCCCATCAAACAAATCTGATAATGAAAGACTCTCAGCTGCTTACGATATTGTAGTTGTCCCTGGTTTCCAGATTGGCCAGTGTCAGCACAGCTACCAAAGGGTATCGGTCCCGGGGGAGCAACCCAAAATCAGTTACTTCAAGATCTGGTGGCATCTGGGTGAAGTATTCGACTTTTTCTTCTTTCTCTACGCTTGTATTATGTTAAGGACAAAACATGCCATTGTGTTCCATCTATGCATTTATAAAGTGGGAGTGGTGTAAGATCTGTTTGTCACGTCACGTGACTCTTCTTTAGGAAGGCACAATATACAGCTGCATTATTAGGCACTGTCCCAAATGGCACCCTAAACACGACTTGTGGTCTTGTGTGGAAGTGTGCCTCGCTACAAATTCGAAAACACTTCATTCACATTTCAAATCATACTGATGCTCCACAAATAATAATTATCTGTCAGTTTGACTCAATTAGATGTAAATTTCTTTCATGTTCTATTTTCAGACGTCAGGAAAATAGCGTAAAGCTTGGTGTTTTAATGTAAAATGGTATAACAAAAAGATGTATGTACTAATTTATGTATATTATAATGAGCAGTTATGTGCATTGATCATAATGGCATACGTGTACCCTTAATGTGAGGCAAGTTCTGTATCTAAAAGTCATTTTTATAGCCCTTTGATGCAATTTGTTCATTTTTAGTTGATGGCACACGCATTCTGAAAAAGATTTAGATGTTTTCTGTACAGCTTAAAGGGGTAGTTCACTTAAAAAAAAACTTTTGCTGATAATTTACTCACCCCCATGTCATCCAAGATGAAAGTCCTTTTCGACTGAAGAAAGAATGGCATGGATTCTTTCTTCAGTCGAAAAGAGCGTTCGTGACTCTCCTGTTCGAATCAAAATGAACAAATCTTTTTTTCGTGTCATTTGGTTCATTCAACGAGCGAAATGAACAAGTTGAAAAGTTGACTCGGGAAAAGATTCGTTCATTTTGAGTTTGAACAGGAGAGTCACGAACGCGCATCACAGAACAGAACAAGGCGACCATTTGTGCTTATAAAACTTAAACTTTGTTATTTATTTATTAAATGAGTGATCGTTTCACTTGATAAGACCCTTATTCATCGTCTGGAATCATTTAAAGCCATTTGAACAGTTTGCAGTTTGCACTGAAACTCTCATTTGGACCTTGAAACGTTTGGTTCCCATTGGAGTCCACTATATGGAGAAAAATCCTGGAATGTTTTTATCAAAAACCTTAATTTCTTTTCGACTGAAGAAAGAAAGACACGGACATCTTGGATGACATGGGGGTGACTAAATTATCAGCTAAAGATTTTCTTTTTTTTTTTAAAGTGAACTACTTTCATATACCTCATGATTTTATCATCAAAATAATTCTCCCTCTTGCAGCTTCTCTTCTCTGATGATGAGGGCGGGGCTATAATCTGTCACTCACATGAGAACAGCCAATAGCAAACCACAACCATCCAATCAATTCCTCACAGACACCATCAAGCCCCGCCCTACATCTGTTCTTGCTCTGTTTCACTCAGAAATACTGTGGTTCCTCAAAGGCATTCAGTTTAAAAGAAAAATACTGAAAGGCTAATTAAAATATATATAATTGAACCAAGAAAAACATGAGATTAATCACAGTTACATGTTTAACCTTTTGGTACTCCTCCAAAAACAGCTTCTGTTCTTTTCTACATCCATACAAATGAGTGGCACTGAACGGCAACGGTGTCAGGAAAGTGCACTGAAGTCCAAAGGATAGTTTGTAATCTTTATTTGTCCGTGTTTTCAGGGGTCCTGAACGAGGCTAAATCAATACTGAACAGAGAAATGACCTTCATGATGAGCGAGGACAAACTGTGTGTATGAAAACTGAGTGTTCGAAAACGTCCATCGTCAAAACAGCAGGAAACAACGAACCAATCAAACTGTATCAGTGAGAATGAGATGAACAAGGAGTATATGCACACACTGTTAAAAAGTGAATACTGCTATACACTGCTATAAAGTGAATACGGTTTGAGGGTTAATAGAAAGTAAATATTTTACAGATATTGAAATTTAATAGTACTGTTAATAGTAAAAAACAAACAAAAAAAACTTACTAATCATTATCATCATCATCAGTGACTAGAAAAAAAGATACACTGACAACTTAATATAAAGTTTTAAAATTAATTCACTTTGGTCTTACTGACAATATTAATGCCAAGGATTTAATTTTGAAAACAACACGTTGTCTTCACAATATGATCTTTAATATATCCCTGTATGAATGGGTATGTATACATGAAAATACATATCAGCCTTTATACTATAGGATCCATCACAAGTACATCACATTTTGATGTACCAGAATCAAAAAGCCAGAACCCCCTTCCCTAGCCTTTATATACCGATCTGTCAGAAGTAAAATGGCTTTATCTTATAAAAATAACTATGTTCAGTCCTGTCTATAATGAAACCAAGATATGATTCAGCATAACCTTTCCCTAATTGTCCTCGTGTTAAATATGTGAACACCTGACCGATGCTTCAGATAAACCAACGCATTCTCATCCTAGCACGTCATATAGTGAGGCTTTTGACAATGCGTGTAAATCCAACGCACATGGCACCCTTCAGCGTCAATATAACACGCTTCGGTTACGGGTAGGTTTAGGTCTGGGGTAGGGTTAGGGTTAGACCACTAGGAGGCGCCTATACACAATATCTGCGTCTCATATTGACGCTAATGCATGGTTCAAATAACATGATTTCTTTTTGTCTGTTACGATAGTCACTGTGTCAGATTACGCGATTTTGACTCCTAAAAAATTGTCGGGTCGTGGACAAGACACGTCAGACCACACGTCTGACCAGTCATCGCATGCCGTCTTTAACGGCACGTGTGATGTCATCGAGAAGGCGGAACTAGAAGCGAGTGACTTCTGTAAACAAACGTAAACAAACAATGGATGAAGCGGTGAGTGTTGTATTGGCTGTCCTGTGTTCAGAAAAAGGTAAAAAAAGAAAGAAAACCCGACAATGGACACGTTCCTGGATTTCTCGAAGATTACAGTATGGGCTGTCAAGAGAACTAGAGGTAAAATATTGTTTTCTTATATATTTTTACTTTTAGCACCATCATCTCTCTTTCGCTTCGCCATTTTTGAAAGTTGTGTACGGAAAAGCTTGTGTGCTCCTATTGGTCAATCTCATACATGTGACGGAACCGTCGTGGACGACCGTTAAAAAAATTAAACATGCTAGTCTTTTTGTTATGTCATGAAGCATCGCAGACACGATGTAGGTTGTTGCCCACTATGACACACTATACGAGATGATATGATAGAATCTTGTGTCCCGACGTCCGTTGTCGTATACAAATCCCCATGACACCCTATTTCAAATGGATCATGCCAAAATCGGGCTAAAATCGTGTAATCTGATCCAGGCATTAGACTTCTGGGGCTCATGGCAGCAGTCTCTCCTGTGCTGCCTTTGGGTCAGCTTCATATGAGGCCATTCCCGTGGTGAATGAAACTCAGGGGCATTTGCCCATCTTGGACAGCTTTCCATCTGCTTAGAGTATCACACTCTTACCTTTGTGACGGACTGTGAGAGAGAAACTCAGTGCCACTTGTGGTTCTCCATGTCTCATTAGGAGCCTCTGGGGATAGATGCCTTTGCTCATCCATGGCTGTATTTGAGTTAATCTCTGCAGAGTGTGGAATTTGCCTACTTTTGGTAGCCCCAAAGTTTGGTCTATTTCATTTCTCTCTCTTAAGTGGGCGTACTTCATTCTTTCTGTCTTTTACTCCAGCCATTGCCCCGGAGAGGCTTCATTTTTTTGCCCTGTCTGGGCTTTAAAAGTGTATGTGGACTGCTCTGGCCAGTGGCACAAGTTGTCTCAGTGTATGCTTCGAGATTGTGCTTAGAGCCTTTCCGCCTTTTCCGCCAGCACAGGATTGCTCATTGGGTGAGAGATGCAACTTCTTTGGCTTATGAGGTGTGGACACTCCCTTCACCTCTAGGTGTTAGAGCTCACTCTACTTGGGACTACTCTACTCTAGAGTAAGGAGTCCCTTTTGAGGACATTTGTGTTGCGGCAGGTTGGTCCTCCCCATACACTTTTATCAAGTTTAAAAACCTGGATTTAAATGCAGCCACTGGTTCTCATGTTCCTCCACATGAAGCGGTCACCTTGGGCCTGGTTGAGTTTGGTCTGGTTCCGGAAAAAAAAGAAGTTATTTGGGCCAGATCTGGCAATGCTTAGCTTGACGTGTGGTATAGCTTGACATGTGTGGTATATCCATTCCATTGCTTCACCGCTACACAGCGTTGAGTGAACCTACTTGTATAACCCACGTTCTCGGAGTAGGGAACGAGGGCATTCCCATTGTGTCATCACTATGCTAAAAATAATTATAATAATAATAATAAAATATGCAGCATCTTGTTCCTATTCAGAGAACATGGGGTAAAATGACCCAAGCCATTTTTGTAGTTTTTTTTTTTTCATTACATTAAAACACAATTTCAAGAAAATTTCAAAAACATTATTCTTAGCTACCAACAGACCATAAAGATTTGCTGCAGTGGAAAATGGCTGAAGATGATTAGTTCTCATGAAACTCCACATACAGCTTACGTTAACAACGCAGTGGTCAGAAACAACCCAATGGCACATTGTAAACTATAAAGCAAAGAGAGCATTCACATAGAATTATATAAAAGAACAACAGTAAAAAAGCAGATTGTTTAATTCTAAGGGTCAAAGATGGTGGACAATGATCTGGAGAATTGTTACTGTTTTTGCCACAAAAAACTAAAACATATATTTAACTGAAAAATGTATGACATGACCCCTTTAAGGTATGATGTATTTTAGAATATTACAGAAATAAGTAGAAATTCACAACCAATGATTTACTTGAATTCATCGTCTGTTGTGTTTAACTTTTTAGCATACACTAAAAGAAGGCATATTAAATACATTTATTATTATATAATGCAGGGGAGGGGGATTAATTAAATTGCAAGTGCACAATAATATTTTAGACTGTATAATTAAAATACATTCCAGACACAGGAGAAGAATGCACCTTTTTTTACATTAATAGCATACACTGACTTTGGTTTGCTTGTTTTCTTGGATATTGTTGTGCTCCTGTGTTTGGTTTATCATTTGGTTTAACAATTCTGCAAATACTGATCACACTTTGATTGCATGTGGTTAAGTTGATGTCCATTTGTTTTCATTTCAGATCTGATTCTGTAATCATTAAATAAACAAACATTCTTCATCAAATGCTTGTCGGGTGCAAGTACCATGCAAGCAAAGAAAATAAATGGAAAGTGTGAAAGAAATAGAGAATTTGAGAGGGTGGTAAAAAAATAGAAAAATCCCTTATGTGACAGCACATGTCGAGTTCTGACCTCAGCTTGCTGAATAAGTGATATTTCGGTTCAGTAGAGCGAGAGGGGCATTGCCTCATTGTTTTTATTTCTGTGAACATAGAGGGCAGTGTTTAAAAATCACAGAGTGCAGCTAGTAGGTACTTATACATAGATGCACTGACTCTCCAGCCATAGGTGTGAGCGTGTTTGACAAATACACCTAACAACCTCTTTATTCTGAACAACAAATTAGTCATAAGTATACAAAGGTCATGTAAAAAGACCACATGTGGGTATTGGCAGAGGCGTCTTCCTTTTTGTCTGTAAGACAACTTAAGTATAATAATATATAATAATACGTATTTAAGGGGCCAGACAGGCCAATTTAACTCAAAAGGTATTATCAATTAATTAATAGGGAATCTTAACAGAATCACTTATACTGCCAAGCAAATGAATCATCCAGCGTTCAGTCGCACGGGCTGTAACTATAACCTCTGCAACTATATATATATATAGTTGCAGAGGTTATAGTTACAGTTGGGGGTCTGGAGTGTTGAGTTCTGTGTTTAATAATGTTTAAACGAATCACCTGGAAGATTCATTTGTTTGGTTAGATCTCTATCCAACTCCACTTCTCACACAAAGCACACAGACTTTGACAACCGATTACAATAGATTTTAAAGTTTTAATTGCTCTAATAAGCAAAATAATGAAGAAAAAAAATCAAATAATAAAAAACAGGTTAATATTGATGCTTTTTGAATTTAATGAATGATAATTATCTTTTTTCATGCTTTGTCTACAATCTTGTGGGAAAAATGGTTTGCTTGTCACAATGCATTACTACCTGGTCTTATCAGAGAATGATACCAGAAATTTTTATTAAAAAGGCATCCTAAAAGCAGCTATACAGTCTATTCATTGGAAGAGACTTGAGTCATAAGTCTACCAATGCTGACTTAAAATGCTTTAGGTAGGCAACTACTTAGATTTTGGAACAAAGCTTATGAGTCTTTGTTGAAAGAGTGTAATGATGAGGGTATGGCTGACAGACTCTAGTAGAGGTCACTGACGTCCTCTGCTACATTATTCTGTCTAGTTCTCATGGCTGTTTCATCGCTGAACCCTGTGATAGAGCAGAAACCAAACCACTCCTGACAGTAAATGTGAGTTTAAAAGTACCAAGGGCAGAGGCGACTGGAATACCAATGTGGAGTTGGCACTGATGTTAATTAGGGAGCAGTAACAGAACATTAAAAGCTTGGGACATGTAATTAACACAGGAAATATCTAATGGTTATTTTCCTGTTGGCTTGAAAACAATGTTGTTCAAATCTAATCAGAAAGCAGTTCTCCTCAACATCAGGAAGCATCACAATAAGGCCAATAATCTAAGATCACTTGCTATAGCTTAAAATTAGAAGAGTGAATGCAATTTCAATTATACTTTGTGATATAGCCGCATAATATAAAACATGCATAACATTATGATAAAATGAATTACCAGAATTGTAGAACAAATAAGAACATAATAGGGTTAGGGGTTTGTCTAAATCACTGACCCTGCAACACCTTTAGTAAGCACCACTTTAGGATTTGAAATTAATCAGTAGGCAAATATTAATGACTGAAGAATTCCAGCCTCAGAAAAAAAAAAAAAAAAA
>JAOTRC010000010.1:14285066-14296380 GCA_027497675.1 Cyprinella lutrensis | reverse complement strand
TTGTAACCACAGCCACGTCCAAGTGATCTGAGGGCGCGGGCGCTTTGTGGCTGTGGTTACAAGAGGTAAAAACGATATAAATACCGCTTGTTTCATGTTTTAGGCCATCAATGTGTACTAACATTAACAAGTCATTGAATCATGTTTAATTTTGACATCTATGTGCATGCTCTTTGAGGTGGACCCCATAGACCTCCATTATATGACTGATAAACACGAACGGTTTGACCTAAAAATATCAAGATTGAAACTACTGTTGAAACAAAGACACTTAGGCTACATCTTGGATGCACTTGAGGTAAGCTAAAATTAATTTCAAAGTGAACTATCCCTTTAATGTTTTACTTCAGGAAGCTAGTAATGTTAGGCCTATGTAATGGAAAAGTACATCTTACTGATGCAGAGTCGAATACTCGATCTTCTATTGGGAAATGATTTAATCGAGAGAGACTCTACGAAAAATAATGCTCGAAGATTTTAATAACTTTAACAATCACCTAATTTTAAAGCTGATGCCTTTTAAAGGTTTAGATTGCCTAGGCCTATGATATATTTATGAACACTAGAATGAAGTAACTGAGTTTTAATTTATCTCTCTCTCTTTCGCATGTTTGCACGTGTGTGGCATCACTGACGTCAATGAAAGACACCTTTCTCAATGACACGCACCCGACGCACAAAAAGGAGTGCTGTCATTGGCTTGAAGAGACTTTGAGGCGGGATCAATCTTCTATCCCAGCTCTCTCATTGGTCAGATTGGTACAGTATGTGACGAGTCAGAGCGTTAAACTTTTCTGTCCGTTCCGTTCGCCTGACACAGACAGACACACACTGTCAGGCTGTTTACTACAGCATTCTGCTGCTTTACACAGAGCGATTCCAAAGATACAACATGCAAACGACACAAGGACACTAGTTCAGAGAGAAAAGGTGAGTAGATGTCTGCATAATTGTGTCGTTAATATTTATTTATTTTTTTTCTTAGAGAGCAGCAAAGCAGAACCGAGTTCCCACCTAGAAATACGATTAACGCGATTGTGCGCTTTGTGATCCTTCATGTCGTCACGCACGAACGAGCGTTTAATCTATAACATATGCTTTGTTATTTGCTATAGCTAATGTTAGTGGATGTGTTTACATTAGCGCTTTTGTTGTCTGTCCTCGCGCAGCTGTCACTGCGGATGTGTTCGTGCGCTCGTGCGTCACTGTAATGTCGTCACGTGACTCATCATCATCGTACTGCAAACTTCAACCGGCTTTGTGATTGTGAATCGAAGCAAATCAACCAAACCAGTTATCTAATCGTACATTTAATCATTAATTTCCAGAGACATTTGAGAAACGAATCCAGAAGGTATACCCAAACGATATATTTACCTGACATTATACCGCTCGAGCCTCTATGTTCGTTTAACGTTACATTTTAGATGACGTAGGGTGAGGTAATATCATCGTTTGTTATGCGTCAACAAAACGCGAACGAGTACTTTTCTGCCAAGAAGACCAAATTATCACAAGCTAACCAGACATTCCTGATTATCTCTGAGCATCACATGCATCCCACAATGCAGTGCGCTCAAACTAACCTTGCATTTCCAGTGTGATGAATGAACTGGAAGTAAATGGACCGTGACTTGATGGGACTGTCAATTTAGCGCTGCATTATGCAAAATGTTTCACGATAATTTGTAACACTGTGTAGTTAACAATACACAAGTGGACCATGGACACTGTATACTAATGTTCAGACCTGGGAAGCATCGGTTTGGCTGGTTAGCTTTGGAAGTAAATGTCAAACTCATCATGTGACCAAAACCTCTTTCTACATTAAACCTATGAATCGATCCTTGTATGCTTTGTTTGTTCGTTTGCCAAAGGAATGTGCCTGGTTTCTCCCAAGGTTTTTCCTCCACTGTTTTCTTTTAGAGCCGCTGATAGGCTTAATGAATTGTTTGCATAGTTGAATCACCCTCCTGTTATCACAATAAAGCTGCTTTTTTGAAAAATCTGTACTGTATAAAGCGCTATATAAAATAAAGGTTACTTGACTTGACTTTTCTGACTGTGTAACCAATGAACAGGGTTTTTTAGGGTCCTTAAGTGACATAGCCTTGTTTTTCCCTGCTTAGACTGCTATAACGGGCACTGGTGACTGAATGGCATTAATAGCCTTTGTCAATGGAGGTCAGTAGGCTAATGTCTGAACCTGCGGTTTAAATACTCTTTTTCCAGTGACGTACCAAGTTAAGGCAAGGTAACGCAGATAAATAGGGTACAAAAAACTAGATTTCACCATATTTACAAGTCAAATAATCACAGAACATTAAGAATTTAAACGTAATGTCAAAAATATGCTAATTTAAATATGTGCATACATTTCCAGAACAGAATGGTTCAAAATTGTTTCATTTTGTTGACATGAAATACATTCTCACCATGTTTTTAGGAATAAAATGTTATTATGAAGAAACCCCTCTGTAAAAACCTTCAAATATTGAAAGTATTATGTATGGTTTGGTCTATAAGTGCTGCTGAATTGGATCTAATTGAAATCTACTGACGCAAATAGATAAGTGTCATAACATAAACACTTAAACGTGTATTTTGCATGTTTCGGTCCACTAGAAAAGATCCCCGCACATGACAGCGGACAAAAATATACATCTCAAAATTAAACCTAAACCCATGTATTTTTGTCCCATGACACAGAATTTGTTCCCTCATTTTAGTAAATTGTGGCCACGCTGTACTAATTCGTTCCCTCGTTTTAAGTAAAACATGCAAATCAACACATTATTACTTACAACATGGTCAAAAATGTATAAAATGAGGTGATGAATTAGTTACCACAATATACAGTCCTATATTGGCATAAAACAGTCCAACATTTCCAAATTAACCAATTCATGAAATAACAATTGTTTGCATAAAGTTCTTTTAGTCATAAATGAATAAATAAATGAAAAACACTTTCTAGAAGTTTCCTCTGTAAAAACATAGAAAAAGTGTTTGCTTAAAGGGATACTTCACCTCTGGAAAGATGAATGTGTATTTAAAATAAGTTATTTATGTAGAAGAAATGTGAAATTATTTTTGAATTTGGAGCTTTCTAGACTGAGAAAAGCCAGAAAATGTATTTTTGGCCTATGTGGTTGAAATACAACAACTCCCAGAATGCACTTGTTTCGCTGCCCCAGGAGGCCATGCCTACCGGTAACAGCACAGTAGTTAAACAACAAGTCTAGGCTACTAGTGAGTCTCCACGATGAGTCTGCCCGAAAATGTGTTTCGTGATCTCCCAAAATGTATTCGGCTTTTGCATTCTACAGTCGCAATTCATTATGTTTACTGTGGTGAGCAGGACGAGTGAGGGCCGTGGGAGAACGACGGGAGGCCGGTGGCCTGATTACCGATGAGCGACACCCGTTAGACGCACCGGTCTCGTATCTCTCACGGAGGAGCGAGAATTTTCTTAGAAATGTTAAAACGCACATCAACCGATCACTTGTATAGCGTTCATGTAAATGCTACATTCAAATTCACCAATCGGAATGAATTCAGTTAGATTGAAACAAAAGTTGTGCATGTAAACAATGAATGGTGACTGCAGAAAGCAAAAGCTGAATCACAGACATCGACGGCCGGACATGTCCGGGAAAAAGAGCCTGCTAGCTTAGCTTCCAAAAAAAGATGGCCGACACTATGTGTAAATTCTGTGAGTGCAATCCCACCCTCTATGGGCGGGTTGAAAACATGCGGGACGGCCCCTACTACTGACTGTAGTCTTTAACCTCTGGCCAAAAAATCCTCTGATGACGCAAAATGACGATTTTCGCGATTTTCCAGACAAAAAATCACCAGAGACAAAACTCTCATCTCAGGGTGATATGAGGGTGGTAAGCGTGGTAATTTGAAAATACTACAGGTTTCCTAATACAAAGCTTAACGCTAAATCCTGAAGTATCCCTTTAAGGCTTATGATAGTAAGGCGTTGGAAATCTCATACAAACGAAAACACACACGTCCGTGCACCCAAACTTGCCTTAAAGGTAATCTGGGAAATCTTGTTGAGCATGTAGTCTTACATTAAGAAAGATAGAGCAAACCATGGAGGCGACAACAAGTGAGTGGTTGTGAATCGTGACGTATCAAATTGTGACGTCTTAATTAATAATCCACTTAGAAGCACGGCTCAGTCGGGATTAACCCGTGCTGAGTCTTTTCTTGGCACCGCAGATATTGACTACCTGTCCTTACATGCCCAGGTGGGGCAGTGATAGTAAAGTGTGCTTGTGCACGAGACAGCTCAAGGGATAATACGATTGGGTAACAAAACATCAACAACACTGAGTAACTCATTAAGGTCTGTCTCTTTGTTGACTTCTTAAGGGCTTTCTTTACAGTGGTTCTGCAAGGATTGTTTCTGAACCATGTAACCTCTCTTATCTTATGTACGGAGGTCAGAAAGGTCATAGAGGATAACAATAGCGTACAGGAACATGGTAATCAGACACCAGTGCGGAAACCAAAGCAGACCTTTATCTGAGAGCTCCTGCCATACATATCAATCTAGAGTCAGGGGCAAGGCTTGCACAAAATATCTTACATTAGTTTAAGTTTCTTGGAAGGAAGACTTTCGGAATGAGGTTGAGTACATGAAGACAAAATTCAAAACGGATCAATTATGAATGTTTCAGTTCATGGTTACAGATATTTTGATTAAAGCAATTACAAATGAATGAGCGCCAAGAAACCTTTGATAGTATTAGGAGTGTGATTTTTTTTTTAATGAGCGTATGATGTTCTAATGCAGAATTGCAGATGAGTCCATTTCAATTCCCCTTTTATTGTAGATAAAGCCGACAGAGTGAGAGTGAGAGCGAATCATGTGACCAGCTGTATTATGACGGCATGTGCAGAGGATTAGAGCAGAAAGACAGGCTTGAACAGCTGCGGTAGGACTGAATGACGGCCACTCCTCCAGGTCTCCCTTTAGAGACGCTGGGAGATACAAAGCAAAAAGGAAGCTCTCGCTGCGCCGCACTTCCATTAGTGCAGTTGTTCATTTGTTCAGACACTCAGTCACTATGATATTCCAGCTATCCGCTGCAATGTAATTACAACAAAAACAGGAAGTCTCCGAGGAGAATTGCTGACACAAGGGACTTGCGGAAACTTGAGGGGATTTAACGTGTCAGGCTTTATGGAAATTAACCCGCCTTTCACAATGGCTTCTTGAGAGGGGTAATTCTGTTGTACGACGTGCATGTTGGGTGGAAAAGCAATATTCCGAGTAAAAAATTACACAGGCTTCAAATGTGTCACAATAAAGCACACATTTAATAAATAAGCTAGTGCAGTTTAGGCATTTCATGTCAACATAGAATTAAACTATTCACTATTTAAATGTCTTTAGTGTAGCTAATAGTTAATGCATTATTTCAGAGACAATTCATGTTAAAGTTTAAAACAGTTTGGTTACAATAGCAAACAAACATACTTGTATGCGTATAGGATGGAACCATGTTCAAAAAACCAAAGAACATGGTTTCATGTCCATAACACATTGAGGTAGCCAAACCCTAGTGGTTCGTACATCACTTAGTAGGTTGTGGATTTGAAAAAGTTTCAAAAGAAACTACCTTAGCAAACTCCTAGTAATAGTATAGCTCCAACTAAAAGACCTAACTCTGATAGTATTAGGATTGTGATATATAGAGTCACAAAGGATTTGCTCCTCTCTCTATTAGGTTGTATCTGTCTATTAATCGACTACGACATTCTTTTGAATGGACAATGGAAATTATGTTGGCTTTAGTGGAATTGCATTGGATCAAATCATACTTATCTGACCATTATCAATTTAGTAAATGAAGATGTGTTATATCAATCAGAAGTTCTATATGGAGTACCACAAGGCTCAGTAGGCCTACTAGGACTGTTGCTTTTCACATAGTAACTCAATAGCACCCATCAGAACACCCTTTAAATGTCCAAGAATGCAATCAGATGTCTTTATCAACCACTTAGTAACATTGTAGTAACATATAGAACAAAATAGCAGCACTCTAAAACCACTTAGAACACCTTGACAACCACCTAACAATATTATAACAATGCCCTAGAAACCACTCTTTAGCAATTATATAGTAAAAACAGCACCTCTGAATTTCCTAGCCAACAGCTGAACACCCTAGCAACATCACAGAAACCACTTAGTTACCACCTCACAACCCCAATACCTTGAACTTCCTAGAAACCACATAGCTAACATCAACACCCTAGTAAAGCTTAAGAAACCATCTTAGCAAACACATCACAACATCAAATCATTCTGGAAACCAAAGCAGACCTTTATCTGGGAGCTCCTGTTATCTATCCTGTCATACACCAACCAGGACACTCTCCCAAAAAAAACAGGGAACTTCTGCAAGACCATATTCTACATCCCTTAATCCTACCCCATACCTAACATTAACCACTGCAGTTACACTTTAAATAGGTTCCTGTAAATTTTACAGTAACATACTGGAAGCTACATGCCATTAAGTTACTATAAAAGTGTTTACAGTATCAGAACTGTAATTTCATTTACAGTAATACAATCGTATACTATTCATATTTTCAGTGTGAGTACTGTATTCTTCCTTTACAGTATTAGAATTGATTTCCTATTACATTATTCATTTTTTTACAATTTATAGTAGCAACTAATTACAGTAGTAAACTCGTATTTCCCCCTAATCTTTGGCCATTTACAGTATTATACTGTTGGCACATTTAACAGTATTATACTGTAGATATTACAGTAAAATACTGTTCAAATTACAAAAATCTGTTACCTTACTATCAATAACCAGTAATTAATAATTTGTTGGAAGAAAACTCCTAATTAGTTAATAGTGAATACATGTTCCCCAAACTAAAATATGACCGAAACATCTTTAGGCATTCAAACGTGTCCAAAGAAGCATAGTTCAATGAAACAATAATAAGAGAAGTGATGTATAACTAAGTTAGTCACATTCTCTGATCCATTCTCAGAAAGATATATCTGGGATAAATGATATGCAGTATTAATGCTACTGAATTAGCCTACAAATCATCCTTTACTCAGAGTAGCCTTAGGTTTATCTAAACTTGATAACAGATTATCACAAGTAGCTCATGGTTAGCAACCAAAGTGACTGTCAGTTAGAGGCCAAACAGTCAAAAATCGATTTTTTCACACATACTGTAGTATGGCAGTAAACTGGACATACTGAATGAATCATTATTTATTTATTTATTTATTTATTTGAAACATTTTAGTAATAATTATTCCTATTTTTGTTTTCTTTTCTTTTTTTATTAATATATATTTTTTTAAGATTGCACTTCTTACTCTAATTATTGAGTGTGCCTGGCCTGCTGGATTATCCTTACCTTCAGCGGGAAGCTGACAAAATGCAATTTTGAGACATAGTAGGTGTCTTTAACTGGTTTACAGTTGTGCTGTAAATCCAGATTTGCTAGAGATCTTCAGCACTGTTAAGAGGCTCAGGTGCATGTTGTTTAATGAGCACAATCCTGAACAATATGTGGGATTTCCTTTTTGATTGGTTTGGCAAAACAACAGCCGCCAACCAATCGCGTCTTACACTACTGAGGTTTGAATGTCATCTCAAAGTCTTCTAAAAGAGGTAATTCCTTTGATCCCTACATCTTACACAGGGAGATTATGTTACCCTACTGCGAAAAGATGGAGTCTTTAAAGGATGTACTTTGAATGAAGGCCCTGGAGTTGGAGGATGGTGCGGGCTGGAAAAGTCCCACAAGCTTAAGCTTCTCCAAGACATCTAATCCCCTTGGGCTTGTACCAGTGTTTTGGAAGGTGACTTAACGACCATTGTGCTCCAACGAGATTTGTGCGATTCTAATGAGATTTCACTAGGGAGAGTTGGCAACTATCTGTAGGAACGAAAGCCAACTGTCAAAGGATATGATCTAAAACAGATGAAGTGAGTTTTAAACAACTTTTAATGAGCGGCAAATGCACCTCACCTTCTTTAGCATTTGTCCTCTTTCTAGCTGAGTTTGACCACACTTAAATGAAAACACACACGCACATATACAAGGGATCAGAACGTCACCAGAACACCGTAGTAGCCAACTGGCAACACCAAAACAGAACCTTTCAGAAGACATTGGTAATTACCAACAATATAGCATGAACCAGAATAGCCTAGCAACACCCAAGAAACCACTCAGAACACCTGAGCAACCACCTAGAGAAACAAACCACCTTCCCCTAAAACCACTCAGAACTTCCACAGAATGAAAAATACCTTGTGTAATTACTTTCTATCTCAGAATTGCGTGATGTAAAGTCGCAATTGTGAGTTGTAAAGTCAGAACTGTGTGATATAAAGTTGCAATCGTGTGTTACACGAGATATAAACTAGACATTTCTAGGTCTAAACTAGACTTTTTTCTCCGAATTACCAACCCAATCTTAAGGGAATTCATACGAATTTTTCGAGGTGGCTAATTCGTAACAATTCATACGACTTCACTCGTACAAATTAGTACGATTTTGCTAAGTCATACATATTTTACGAATTGGCCAATTCGTATGAATTCGTACGAATGACCTATCCTGACCCCGCCCCTAAACCTAACCATCACGTGGGTTTGGACAAATCGTACAAATTCGTACGAGTGAGGTCATACGAATTAAACACTTTTTAATCATTCGTCGAATTCGTACGAATTGGACGTGAGAGTGTTGGCAGGACTGGACTTCAGGAAAGGTCCGTTGTCCGCTGTCAACAGTCTATCGATGTATGAAGCACAGCTTCACTTTCGAACCAAGCAGATTTTTGAAGGTCAATTTGTAAGAATCTGCTTTCGCCCACATGGATTCCCATTGAAATGATTGGGTATCGCCAGGGAAATTTGTCGAATAACGATTATTGTGACCTCACCTAAATTCTAACATTTAAATAATTGTTACTTTTACTTCTCATAAATGTGACTATATCTCACATTTGCTCTTATTCCTTGCTTTGAACTGTTCCTCATACTTATCTTCCTTGGTCAAAATGCGTGGTCACATTAGTGAAATTTCTTGTACAAAAAGGTCCATTGTCTGTTGTTAACGGGATAGTCCACTTTTTTTTGGGGAATATGCTTATTTTACAACTCCCCCAGAGTTAAACTGTTGAGTTTTACCATTTTTGAATCTATTCAGCCGATCTCCGGTTCTGGCGGTGCCACTTTTGGCATAGCTTAGCATACATCATTGAAGTGGACAAGACCATTAGCATTTCTCAAATAAAAATGACCAAAGAGTTTCGACGTTTTTCCTTTTTAAAAATTACAGTCGGCGTAATGATATGACGCAGCGCCTGAAATAGTCTCCAAATTGGTATTAGCCTATTTTCAGGCGCTGTGTCATATCATTACGCTTGCTGCACTCATGGCACGGCAGTAAGTTTCTTGATTATTACGCAGAAATAAGGTAGTTCCTAACCATATTAGCCTAGAAAATCGCAACTTTACATTTTCCATCATTCTTAGTGCACGGTGTAACTACAGAAGAGTCAAGTTTTAAATAGGAAAAATTTTGAAACTCTTTGGGGGTTTTTTTTGAGAAATGCTAATATAGTCTTGTCCGCTTCAATGACGTATGCTAAGCTATGCTAAAAGTGGTACCGCCAGAACCGGAGATCGGCTGAATGGATTCAAAAACGGCAAAATTCTGGGGGAGTTGTAAAATGAGACTATTTCCCCCCCCAAAAAGTGGAGTATCCCTTTAATAGTCTAGCGATGTATGAACCACAGATCACACATAAGTTGATTTGATTTCTGTTGGTCAATGCGGCGAATACGAGTAATAACGTTTGGTAAAGAACCATATTTAAAAAGCATTTCTAAATCATAAGATATAAGCACATAAAGAGACATTACTTCTCAAACAAGCCACCGCAAGTCCCTGCGTCTCTAGTCAGTAGCGTTACGTGGTTATTTCCTTGAGGAAACTGTCATGATTTGTTACGGTCAGGTCTCAGTGGAGGGAACTACTTTGAGCTGTAACCTTTCTATTGTTTGGGTGAAGCGCTAGACGTTGGTCAAAGGTTATACTTAGCAATGACTCAGTGTAAGGCCCCCGTCGAGAGCGACCTCTGTAGTTGTCACTGTCCTTATGGAGCAGGATCCCCATGGACCATCTCTGACGCAAAGGAGCGCCTACTGGGAAAAGCGACGGGGAGACTGAGGAACCCCAGCTGTGGATCTCCACGGCGCAGGGAACCCATCTCGACAAACCACCTAACCACGTGGCCTGGTTCTCCGGAAAGATGGGGTGTGCGTCTTTCTCTCCACCCACACAGAGTTGCACACACTGCTGTTGGGGGTCCACCTCATATGTAGGGCCCGCTGTGCAATGCATCATCTTTTACACTTATTTAGCAACAGGTCAGCTCTGTTCAAGTTAACCTGGCTGCTATTGTGGATTATTTCAAACCCAACAAGAAACAAATGAGTCAGTGCTAATGAGTAGAGCAACTTCAAAGTTGTTCACGACAACTTTTATTGACTTGAAACTGCACTTGGTAACTTTTCGTGTTTATTTCACTGGCGGATATGACAGTTTCCTTGGATTTTATACTGACACCTATTGTACCAAAAGGCTTTGGTGACCATTGCTATTGTAGAAATAACTTCATTATTATGTCGCTCATGATTTATTTATTCTGCAGCCAAAGTTTAGAGTAATCATGTGATCTCAACATAGTCTCAGACACACAATAATGGCAAGCTTGACGAAACGCTCTAATGCGATTAGCTTTCTTTATCTAACATCTGGAAGTTTAAAGAATGAAATATCTCAAACTTATTCTCATGACATCCCAATGTATATGACTTTCCCCCCTAAATGAACACAAATTAAGAAATATATAAAAATCTCTGAGAGTCCATGTGGTATAATGCTATTTGACGCTCTTCAAAAACCACACAGAGTCCATCACTCTGTAAAGTCTCCTCCAGCACATCCCAAAGACTTTCAATGAGTTTAAGCTCTGGACTCAGAGGAGCCAATTCATGTGTGAAAATAATTCTTCAAGCTCCATAACCATTCTTTCACAGCTTGAGCCTGATGAATATTGACATTGGCATATGTAGGGTTGGGTATCGAGAATCGAGTGTCGATTGGATTCGGGACTAGCTTTTCGTTTTTACCGGAATCGTAAGTAAAAATTTCGATTCCTAGTTTCGATATTCACAGTCCGCCGACCAGAAGAAGAAACCGCTGAACAACACCAACGAAGAA
>JAOTRC010000010.1:14225255-14237917 GCA_027497675.1 Cyprinella lutrensis | reverse complement strand
TTGCGTTTTTACCCTTTACATGGGAACGCGGCGGCGGAGTGTTTTTAATATTTCCACTCTGGAGGGTGGTTTCACTTTTTTTGTGTTTTTAAGCCCCAAAAACGCCATCGCTGTGTCAACGAAAGGCACATCCAATTCAAATATTTTTAAGTTTTCACTCGCGATCGTTCTCATGTAAACATGGCCTAAGGTAAACAACCTATGATAAGTGTTTGTTTTAGGCATGATGGTTTTTGTAGGAAATTGCACATTTGCGTAACTCATCCATGCATGTGTCGTCAGATACGTAAATTTGAGAAATGTTGCTCTGGATACTTTGACGTGTTTGTGGAAAGTTTGAAACCTCCGGGGAATCACCCGTTTAAACACACGCTGAACAAAGGAGAGTTTGATGGCAAACCAGAACGCGACAGAGCTCGTAATAAAACAAGAATCAACTTAAGCTTGGCTTTTGGAGGTGGAGAGAACTGAGGCATTTGAAATGTAAAAGCGACTTAGATATTGTGTATTATCATAGATAGCTTTCTAACAGAGTTCATTGTAAGGCATTATCTAATTTCATTATGGTTGCTGTAGCGCTGTGCTGAAAACAAATTTTTGTGTCTATTAATGGGTAAAGCTAAATGGGTAATGCTTTAGCTAGTCCTTTTCATCTAAACTGGTATCTCTGAAGACTAGTAGTGAATGTTTTATGAACAGTAGGATAACCTCTTTGTTTTTGTTTTTTTTAACCACGAGAGTCAAAAGTAAAAAATAAATAAATAAAAGACAGTAAAACAGTGGTATTGTGAAAGATACTTACAATTTCAGTATCATTACTCCAGTCTTCAGTCACATGATCCTTCATAAATCAGTCTAATATGAATAACATGAAAAATATTATGAATAATAAATAAAATATATATTTTTTCAGCAAGGATTATTTGATGAATAAAACAACATTTACTTGAAGCAGAAATGTTTTGGAAAATGATAAATGTCTTTACTGTCACATGTGATCAATTACACGCATCCTTGTTGAATAAAAGTGTTCATTTCCTTACTGTAAAAAAATAAAACCGAAATTTTTGCGGTAAAAAAACGGCAGCTGTGGTTGCCAGAATTTTACCTTTAAAAATACGGTAAAAATAAATTTTACCATTTAAATATGTTAAAAATAAAATTTTATGTTTTTAAACATAAAAAATGTTAATGGTTTTACAGACTTAACTAGAAATTTACAGTAATATGCCGTATTTCATTATCAGATAAAATGTTACTTTACCAATCTTTTGATAAATTGATGTCTGTTTTTTACCTTCGTAATACACCAACAACCACCAATCATCACAGCAGAGATGAGAGTCGCATGATCAATCAAAGCTCGTCACAAGCAGTCTTCCACAAGATAAATTGTCATTCACACAAACGTTAAACACCATCATGGTAACACACTTGAATTAAAAAAAAATGCAATAAACATTCATTTAACAACATTAAATGTAACATAAAACCCTAATGGACATTAATGATTAGAAAAACAAACAAACAAGAAAACTATGAGGAACCATAGTTATTTCAACAAAAATACATAAAATGTGAAGTTTCACATAGGGAATTGCGGTAATGTAATTTACGTTTTTTTTCACTGTAAATTATACAATGAGTTGTTCTTTTTCACTTTCAAAAACAGTAAAAAAAATTACAGTAAAATTGGATCACACTTATTTACCGTATATAGTACGGAAACTTTCTGTTAACCAATTAACAGCTTTGCACTGTTGCATTTTTACAGTATTTTACCGTTAAAATCAAATATTTTTTTTTATAAATACTGTAATGTCCCCACATTTTTGAATAGTGTGTGTTTTTGAACGAAATCATCTACACGATAACAAAACAAAGTTCAAAATAAGCATCAAAACGGCTGAAATAAAAGCACAAGAGACACTAGCTGCAGTGTGCGAGGCTGTCAGATCCAAGAAGGAAAAGTGGAGATAAAGTTGTCAGGTGAAAAAACCTGGACCGACATGTGTCACTTTAATTCCCCCGCATCTGGCCGATGGTTGAGGTCCACTGTCCAGCATGACTGTCCAAATTGAGTTCCATCTGATCTTAATAAAAGTGAAAGTCCTTCAGCTCTCCACAGCTGGGGACCCTCTGTAGTGTACGATCCACAATCTGACATTTTTTTTTTCTTTTTTTTCCGGGGGACACTTCACTTTATGGCTCGCCCTGGTGCAATGAATTTAATGGGCTTTCTGATCGGCAGACGTCATCATTTTGATGGCGCTGTGGTGTTATTTAGCCATTTGTCGCCAGCTCGCATCCTTCAGCCAGCAAAAAGCCCAGTCTGTTTTTTCTTCTTGAACGTAAGAAGACCTGGTTTAGCTCATAATATAGGGAGCGCTTTAACGTCGATCAGCTTCCCCGGGACTTGAAAGAGAGAATGCACAGAACTCCAGGCATGTGGAACAATCAGTGTTAGAAGCAAGATAGCTCTCACGCTGGCCCCGTTTTCAACTTTGACCCCTGACCTCTTGGCACACGCGCCGCTGTAAATAAAGCTGAGGAGAGGCCTCCCCACCTAATTTCCTTTGGCCTCAAATTTAAACACCAATGCCTCTGACTGTTCTGTAACCAGGGGATAAACATCTCCTCACGTGGACCAGGTTCTCAACACGACCACTCTCGAAATCCAGAGAGAGGGGATATACACAATAGAAATTGTGTTTGACATGTTGAATACAGTTGGTCTGGACGGGTCCCTGGCTAAGTGAGGTCGAAATGAGGAGGTGCTGTTGAGAATGGCTACTGCCATGACAGGATGATTCATAAAATCATAATTGCAATAATTCTGTAATAGATTGATTTCATGGTTTAAGAGGTTATTGCACCTAGTTGCACCAGTTGTGATTCATTTGTGTCATGGGGACACGCTTTTGTTTCAGTCATGAGATTCATTTCAGTTAAGCTTTTACAGCAAGACATGGATCCAAATCAGTGGGAAGAAAACCCCAAGTCACCACAAATCTCAGTGGCAAGGTTTTTTTTTTAAATCTTAATTCATTTTATTATTTCGCCTATTAATTAGGCCTTTGATTGTAACTTTTTATTCGATTTCACAACAGAGTTTTCCCACATTATAGCTATAAATTTTATAATGGAACAGTGTCTATGGCAAGCCGTTTTGACTTTTATTTATTCCTTAATTAAATTAAGGAAATTATGTGGAAATTAAATCACCAATTATTGATATCAAACAGTATATTTTTTTACTAGTAAGAATTTAATTTTGTGATGTGTGAAATTGGAATTTCAATTAGTCAGAAATCAATTATTGATGTCAACAATTAAATTTGGATGGCAACCTGTGACATTTACCTAGTGAAAATACAATTACAGACATCTAGAATTTCTGTAAAAAAAAAATAATAATAATAAAATAATAAATAAACGTTGCTGCCTTATTTTTTAAGAACAATCAACTTAGATGTTTAAGTGATTTCAACTTAAATTACATTAAACTGACTTAAAAACAACGAGTTGAATCTTGCATAACTTATATAAAAGTTTAAAATTGTTTAATGTATTTTTGATGACTTGAAGCAATGTAAAAACACATGTCAATTATTTTTTTTACATTAGTTGACATTTAATTCTTGATATCACGCGTTTGCTGTGAGTGACGTAATTATTACACAAAGATAACATTTTTACTTGTGGATTATGTAGGATAATCAAAAATCGCCATTGCTACTAGTAGAAATCTAATTCCTCATATCAAGAGTTAGCATTTTAACTAGTGAAAATTAAATTGTTGAATCAAGAATTAATTAATAGGCCTGCCATAAAGCGTCTCCTTTTACGCCGCATAGCAGTAAATAAATATTATTAGCATGGCGTGGATTGTGTTTGCTCTATTTCATGTTGTAGCTTTCTTTTTACGGGATGTTGCATAGTGTGGGAAGGATGACCCATATTTCATTAAGCTGTGCTCTTGTTTCCGGCAGCTTTCAAAACGAATTTATCTCTGACCAAGATACACACACTCAGCATTTGAGTTATCTGTATTAACACTGGCTGTGCTCGAGATAATAACGCAGCTTTAAACTGGTTTTTATTTTGTAGATGTGTGGTTTTATGTTACAGTAACGCACAACTTAACACTAAATAATGTTTTTTCCCCCCCCGACTATGTTGGAATGCATTTGAAATGCAGCTAAATATGTTATTTAGCTATTTTTAAATTTATGTAGCCTATTATTATTATTATTATTTCATTTATATAGGCCTATTAAAAATAGTAACGTAGTTTTTTTTAGAAAGGACTAAACTACTGAACTAATACCCAGTCGCAAAATATAAACAGTCAAAGCATGCATCCTTGTTTTGTAGGCTAACACAGAAATGCCATAAATATTTTTTATGTGGTCTTGAACGAATTTTTCAGTAATATTAAATTCAGTAATATTAAATCTTATTAAAATAATTCCATTATCGAAAGGAATGGGATGAAACGCAAGGGTTATTGCAGGTATTGTTGTGCCTGTGGCTTCTCCTCCAGCCGCGCAATTCTCCTCATCAATACTGCAGTGAGATCGTTACGCGGCTGACATTGATAAATGACCACCAAACCACAGCATTTTCTCACCAGTACTGCAGGCTAGAGTAACACAAACTGGAGGTCGAAATAAGCGAAAGAAACGTCTGTGGGAGCAGTCTTAGCTAAGATATCAAACAGCATGAGAAAAAGCATTTGAAAATGTCACCAGCGAAATTGCGTTTAAAAGATGCTGGAGATTGAAGAAGCGCGCGGGGTTTGTGTTTCTGAAAAATTACACGCCGTCCAGTCGCCTGCTTTGGAAATATTGAATTAATGTGATTTATTTTTTCACAGATTGCCTCAAACATTTTACAAAAGACCTCTGCACACACTTAGATGATTTTAGGGAAACTAGACGGTTAGCAAATTACCATTTTACACTTTCTGATGCCCCTTTCAGTACACATTATTAATATATATATATATATATATATCTGCACGTTTAAAATATATATTTGTTTGGTTTATTTCAAAAAGTGTCCGTGTTAAAGATAAATTATAGTAGGCTATACCGAGTAATAATAATGAACTATATTAGGGTTAGAATTGGGATTTGCATGCAATTCATTTATTAAGTTACTACATGTAACATGACACTGCAACATAGTTAGCGATTTTTGTAACGGCCAGTTGCGTTTGCGTCTACTTTCTTTTTATCCATTTGATGATTACTTAAAAAAAATGCAGCACAGTTGCATTTTATTAAAAATAAATTAATGAATAAAATAAAATAAAGATATTTGTAGGCCTATTTCTAGCCTAAATTAATTTTAACCGCAAGTCGCATCAATATCGATTCAAAGCATGAAATAACACGACGACATTCAAAGCAAGAGATTTAGGTAACATTTTGAAAATGAAGCATTTATTACAAGAATTCGACTTTTGACTGTGTAGAAATACTGTACTGCTTTAAAAGACTCCTAAAAGGAACAAAAAAAAATGGACAGAGCGACAGAATCGATCAAATTAGCAGTACATCAACAAACATATAATCGACTTTTTCCATCGAGAAAATCAAGAGCGAGAACGGACCCAAAATGTACAACAATGTCTCAATTCCAATTTTAAAGGATCTCGACTGAATGCCTATTTCACATCGATGTGTTTTACAAATAACATTTACATAATTATGTACAATGGAACATCTCTAGTGGTTTAAAAACTCCTCCAGGCATACTTAGCCTTACAAGAGCACCCAATTCAACAAATAAACGCACAACTCGTTTCCTCAGTGATGCTTTCCAAAACACTTCATGTGGGGAAGACTTTGTGGTTTCAGATACTGGAATTCGTGTCAGATGTGTGATCCCCTTCGAGTGGTTTCATTTCCCTCAAACTTTGAGGAAGCAAAGGTCTAAATCTACAGTCGGTGACACAAACCCAAACATTGAACATTTCCCAAAAGAAAGAAAAACAAACAAAAAACTCATCATACACTCACATTTCAGTTCTTGAGGGCTTTTAGCATCTTTTACTATATTCCACATAAAATATGAACGTGTGCACTTGTGCGTGAGGAGGTATGGGATATTCGCGTCTGGGGGGGCGGCCACTCTACGGTTGAGCAAAAGTGCACAAAATGGTGTGGTCCCCGTGCTTCTTGACGGTATAACAAGAATAAATAAATAATTTAAAAAGAAAAGATCTCCCAGTTGTCTTTTCAGAAGTCTCTTTTGGCACAAATGCTTCAAGTCTGTTTTTGTTAAGGTGGTGCTCCTTTGGAAAGGTCCTTTGGCTGGAGATCTGATGGCCAGATCATGAGGGAGATCTGTGGGAGATTTGGGAGGTTCTCGTGAAAAGGGGATCAGGTGAGGACGAATGTGATGACGTGACTCCTCATGCCTCTGGCCAGCACTGGGACTATTCCTGAGGCCACCATCAAAACCTAGAACATAGAGGGGGAAACAATATTGAGAGATTTATTCACCCACATCCACACTGTGAAACAAAACAATTACATCGCAGAAATATTCTGGGCACAGGTTGATTACCAGAAAAAAAAATGTTTAGTCTTAAAGAAAAGCAAAATCTGGATCTCATCGAGGCATTTATAATGGAAGTGAAAGCATACACTTTAAAATACGTGATTCGGTAGCCACAAAATGTAAACAATATGCAAGTTAACACGAATTTAGTGTGAAAAAGCAAGTAAAGTTATATCCAGTTTTACAACGCGTCGTCTAAAACCCCCAAATTACCATGAAAACGCCTTACTGTAAAACATTTCCCCCTAATTCAACTTAAAACAAACATTTTAATCGAATTGTATGTCATTTCAACTCATTAACACAATGCACTGTAAAAAATATGTTTATATTGTTGGTTTAACTTAAAAAATGAAGTAACCTGGCTGCCTTAAAAATTTAAGTTCATTGAAATGGAAAAATTGAGTTAACACAATGAGGGTGATTGATTTAATCACCAGAAACTTAAAATATTATGTTATCTGAACTATATAAATTATTTAAGTTGATTTGACAAAAGAAATAATGTTGTGATTACAAATCATGAAAATATTTTTTTTTTACAGTGTAAAGTGTTCAAATTCTAAAGTAGATTTGCAGTGGTCATTTTTTTGTAAATATAAATGGTAATATGTCTCTCAATGACCAAGATCCTCATAACTGTTTTTTAACAGGCCCAAGTAACATATATATAAATAAATAATGCTCACCATGGCTGCATTTCTACATTTATTTATATGTAAATATATATATATAAATACAGTAAAAACAGTACTATTGTGAAATCTGATTTAAAATAACTATTTTCTATTGTAACATGCTTTAAAATGTAATTTATATATAATATATTTAGATCAGAAAATTGCTGAAAATTCAGCTTTGCCATTACAGGAATAAATTGTATCTTAAAATATATTAAAAAGGAAAACATTCACTTTTAAATAGTAATCAAATTTCATAATATTACTTTTATTACTGCATTTTTTTTAATCAAATAAATGCAACCTTGGTGGACATATAGAGACTTCTTTCAAAAACATTTTTAAAAATGTAATCATTCAAAAAAAAAAATTCTAATAAATTATAAATACATATTTTAAAATACTCTTACTTCACAGGATTTTTTTTCTTTTTTGAGTTAGGAGCAACATGAGGGTGGATAGATAAGGGGAAAAATTAAGTATCATTAGTTATTAGTGTTTGAAAGTTATATTGACTCCGCTTGGCTCAGTTTCAGATTGTCATCAACTTGACAAAACATTTAAAGTGATATGATAAATGTAAAAAGTTAGAAAAGGTCTATAATATTGGAGAAGTAACTTACTTCGATTGGCCTCGAGTTCCTAGTCTCCGTGTGGTTAACTGAGGAAACTGTTGTCTTATTATCTGTAAAACACACACACACATGAATCTTTTCAGACCGTTTGGTGACATCAGTGTGTGTTCTGTTACAACTACGACAAAAAAATATCTTCTCAATCATCTTGTTCGATTCATACATGTCCACTGACATTTCTTTTCTGGCCAATCTTTCTTTTTCTCTCTGCTTTTTGTCCATGAGCTCCTTGGTCCAGCTCCTGGTGCAGAAAACTTTGCAAACAGTGAAGCTCTCTATTGTGCGGGATGTAAAAAGAGGCCAAGCTGTGAAGTTTCTGTAAGGCTTGGCTTGATAAATGAGCAGACAGGGAGGCAGGTCCAGCTCTCTCTCTCTTTTTTGTCCTGAATCAATGAAGCCTTCCTAAAGGACACCCCACGCTGCTCCAGCCACTGATCTAACATTCCGCAACATCTCACCCTTCCAAATTTCCTTTAATTACACATTAATCCAGGCCCCCTCTCTTTTTCAATATCCTCCGACAGGACCCGGGGGAGCGGGACAAGGGTGTCGGGGGGTGCCTATATGAGTAGGTGGGTTGAGGGGTTGTGGGAACAAGGGTGAACATGTTCATTGTTTTTATTGTCCAGCTATGAGTTTGCAGAAGAGGTGTAAGAAAAGACCACTGGCTGTGGCTCTTCATAATACCCAGTATTATGTAATGCTTTTCTTTTTTTTGTAACAGATGTATTCCTTCCTCTTTCATGTGAACATGCATTTTTATAGGACCTTTGATAAGAGAAAACTAAGCGTTTTTACATTTGATTTCCTCATCAAAGACAGAATATTTGATTTCATCACTGACATATTAAATACAGGCTTCTGTACCTTCCCGAAGCTTGCAGCGTTGACCGGCTGAGAATCGAGTTTCTCGCAGAAGTCCAAGTAATGCATGTACAGTGCACTGCGAGGAATACAAACACCCTCTGCGATCTCATAGTTCTCCTCCAACCTAATGAGAACACAGTTAGGTCAGCGCACATAGAAAACTAGGGTCTACGCATCAAAAGTCAATGTAGTGAAACACGGAGGGAGGCAGTTCTGGGGTTCTAAAACAAATATTACTGTGTGTACTGGAGGGATCTTCAAGCAATGGGTCAACATGGAAATTTTGCTAATTGTTTTTGTGTAATAATGTAGTTCAAGTATAACAGTGTCAACTTAATTGTAATAAAAAGCATTTCAAATGAGAGAAAATTGAAAATGGAGAGGTTAATTTGAGTTTAGTTTTGTTATTAACTGAACTTTCAATAAGCAATTTGAAATGTAAAGTCTTTCTCTGTGAGGTTGTAAGTCTGTTCGCCTTTCTGATACTTGAAGCGGACAACTTACAAACAACAGGCCTGCAAACATGACATTTGGAAATTCAGCTGCTGTTTTATGATCTAGAATTCCTAGACAAGTGAAGGATTTGTTTGAAAATTATAAAGCGAGTAACTGTATGTGTCATATTTTACAAAATGGAGCCCTGAGACTAAAATAGCGTATATATCTCAAACCTAAAGAGGAGTTTTCCCTCCGACTAATGCATTTTGCTCCTGGATGGCATTAAAAATATAAAAGTGAATTACTATATTCATCATTTTCTATGGTTTAAAACCTTTCAAGAATTCAACTTTGTGTGAGGCGGTGGTAAAGATGAAAATAAGTGATGTACATTTCTGGTGTAAATTAGACTCACCATTGTAATGTGGCAGGTGTTGAATGTGGCTTAGATGCTCGGTTATTTTCCTTCTCTTCATCTTTTATCATAAGAAAAACAAAAATCAGAATTAGTACTGAAATAAATAAATTATACATAGGATAATGCAATATATGTAGACTATATCATTATCCAAATTTATGTACAGTAGCCTATAAATTAAAGGTTTTTTTTTTTTTTTGAAAGATTCGGTCACATAACATTCACATTATGTTCTCTCTGAGCAGAATTAGTCATGTTTCATGCAGTCTGATTTAATTTATTCATAACGATACATTGCTTACTTTCGTCGTTGGACATGTTTCCAATTGAAGAGTGGCTGGAGAAACGCTTGCTCTCGCTTTCGTTCAGACATCTTTCAATCCAGCTCTCTACAAAAAGAGGGGGGGAAAAACAAATTATATTTTTACATTAGGCCTTTTTATCGAAGGCATACGGCTGTCTTCTCTTAGGCCCGGCACGTCCTCTAGTTTGATTTATTAATTTATTTATTTTTAGATTTAAAAACTAAATCTAAAAACATAAAACAAACTTTTATGTAGCAATCTAATTTGTCATTTTTTCACTTCCATTTTTTTTTACTGATTTAACAAAGCCTATATTTCAACAGCAACATTTATCAAGGCAGAGGCAACAGGTGCAGCCGCGCCGTGGTGCCTAAACAGAACCTAACCTAAAAGGCCTATTCGTCTTTTTTCGTTTTTTCCCCCAAAGATTTTGAAATGTTTTGTTAATGTGTTAAACTTTTGTAATTTTAAATTCCATAGTATATGCTATAGTAAGGCTACATTAACTGTCAGTTTGTAGACGAGTGCAATAAACATTAGAAAACGTGGCTTAAAGAGTTGAGGCCGGGGCATAATAATGACGGGGCAATTCAATTATAATCGATTGTGCGGATCTTTGGGCAGCTGGGATTCTATTTGAAATGTTTTCAGCAGAACTGCAGGAATCCTTCATTGTTCCCGAGGCGAATTACAGGCGCGCGCACGCTCAATTGATTCTGCGCGCTCGCCGTTCCTCCATTGCTGTGCCTGTGTCGTCATAATAGAAGCTTTTTAGCGCCATTCTCATTTATGCTATGTAAGTAAGCCGACTGGTGTCCTTACATCACAAGACTGAAACACTTATAATTCGATTCGAACGTAAGTCAATCATGTTATCCTGCAGTGGCCATGACAACAGTTACTATAGCATCGGCTGCGAGTCACTGGGCAACCTGATGCTTCATGACGCGGCTGAAGTTATGGAGAAAGTTATGATACTCAACACTTGTTTGGATAAGTTATTTGACAGCCTTCAGACGAAAAAGTGAGATGTACTTTTGACTTGATTAAAATATACATTAATTGAGGCAAATTTGCACTCGATGAAATTACTAATAACATAAAATCTACATTATTGACTGAATGGATTATGGAGATCATAGTTCGGTAGCAAGTTAAAAGCTTTATTTGCTAATTTCCTATCATAATCAAATCCTCATCGTTTCAAAAAGCAAGAAAAAAAAACAAGCAGAAGTTTTAAAAATAGCTTATTACATTACATAATGCTAAGGAGCAACGATATAATTTTTGATCACTAATTTATTTGTTAAAGTTATAAACAAAGTTCTGTGCTTTTACTAACTAGAAAACGAAATTTCCCTCAAGTATTATTATTATTATCATTATTATTATTATTATTTTGTGACAATTATTGACAGGCTTTGGATTTTCTGAGAACACACAATTTAGGTAAAATGAACCAGCAATGAGACGGAGAAAAATATAAACAAGTTCAACTTACTTAATGTAAAATATTCCTTTTATGTAAAAAAGTTATTTTTTAAATGGCTACAACAGGCTGTATAAACTATTTCAAGTACCAACATGCATTTGAAAAACCAAATGATCATTTTTAATTTTGCTGACATTTTATTTAATTTAAATGAAAAAGTATTGTTATTATCTTGAAGCTCAACAAATCTCATTTTCCCCCTCAGATTCTAATTCATCTCTGTCAGTGTTGTCTCATAGTCAGTTGAGATCAGATTTTCAGTCTGTAATTGAATCATTTGCTCTGTGAACAGTTTAAGTAGTTCTCTAAATAATTGGATTAAATCCAATCTAAAGGCGAGACTGATCTGAGATCATTAATAATCACGCGCTTAATATCAGGATGGAAAGGAGTCCCCGAAGTGGCTAATAATTAAAAAAAAAATTCTCACAAAGCGACTGCATTGAACAAAATTAAACGATGGGTAACACTGCTTTTTGAAGCCATGAGGAGTGTTACATTGTAATTGAAATGACTATATGGGACACATTTTGTCGTTAAAAACTACATCTAAAAATATTCAAAATAATGTTGCCTTTACAATTTATACCTTCAGGAGAAGCAATTATCTTTACCAAATAGTACCAAGTGCAGTTTTGACTCAAGTCAAAACTTAGCTTGAGCAGGTGCATCATTAAAAAAACCAAAACAACAACAACAACAACAACGTTTAAACTGGACAACAAACTCCTATCTGTGACCTTGCATGAGTTTAGTCTCAATTTAAGGTCATATTGCAACTCCTAAAAACGCCGTCCACTTTACATAGTCCCAAATCTGTGTAAAACCATATTTTCAGCAGCAGCACACCCATCCGGGACGACCAAAAAAAAAAAACACGCCAACTTATCTCTTGGTGTACTAGATTCAAGAGCTTCCCTGACGAAAGGTTAAATAACTTTTTCACAGGTCTCAAAATCCCAAGGCCCGTTTCGCGTTCCAAAAGAGCCCAGATCCCAGGCGTCCCAATGTCACGGCGGTGCAGCAGGAACCAACCTGTGGAATCCATGTCAGGCTCTTCCAGCAGCCCACAATGCATCCTCTTCCCATGCACGTTCCAGGGGCTCCTCTGAGAAAATGGCTCCGTGCTGGACTCCCCCTCCTCAGCTCCCTCCGTCTCTCCGAGAGAACTGCCCGTCGTAGAGATGCATAAGATGTGAGGTCCGTGGAGAGGGTGGCGATGCTGATGGAGGTGGGGGTGTGGGTTGTGGAAGC
>JAOTRC010000010.1:14186515-14197932 GCA_027497675.1 Cyprinella lutrensis | reverse complement strand
ATCAATGCCATGTAGAATTAAGGCAGTTCTGAAGGCGAAAGGGGGTCAAACACAGTATTAGTATGGTGTTCCTAATATTTCTTTAGGTGATTGAAGAGTGCAAGGATTCTTACTTTTAGTGAAGCACAGGGCGTCATGCCATTTCAAATTTTCATTTCATTTTCACATCTTGTATTTATTGGCGAAATACAAAAGGGAACTATTATGAGTGGGTTGCAATCTTCATCTCTGACACAATTCAGATGACTCTTCATAAAACACAATTTATTCCTGAGTGCACCTTTAACAGTTCTTATTTTTTATAAACATTTTTAACTTTTAATTTCATCAGAAGATAATACACAGGCAATTACATCTAGAAAAAGCTTCATTTGTAGGTATCCTTTTCCATGTTTCAGGCCACTACAAGCACCTCAGCTCAAAGCCCCTGGCAGTCAGAAGACTCAGGGACACTGGCTTCATTCTCTTTCACTCAAACAACATCAGAAAACTGCTTCTATGGCCTAACAGAACCTCTTCAGAATCCTATGCAATTTTATGATAGACATTTTGAGGAATTACTTTAAGCCCTCTGTTTCTCCATGGAATGGCAGCAAACAGCTAATATGGCATTAGAGGAAAGAGATTTACAGAGATCATGTGATCTATAAAACCATCAGAGCTAGCAAACCACTTACCAGGAGCATTCATCAATCACTAGTCTAGTGTGTTCATACATGACAGTCCCACACTTGAACATATCGCAGCATTTACCATCATTCATATCTCTTAAGCTATTCTTAGAGCTGCAGTGTGAAAAAAAAATCACAGATGAAACAAGATTAAAAAAAAATTACAAGTGGCAAAGTTTAAATTTATCATGGCAAAGATGCCATTAATATCTACAGTGTTAGAAATTGTGTCAATAGGTAGGATAATAGACGTCCCCCTGCCATATTCCTGCATATTCATCTGTCTTTTTTTTTTCAGGTGTTTGCAATCAAGGTTTGATCTGGTAGAAATATATATATGATTAAGATTTACAATCTTTTTATTGTTGTTCTAATGTTTTCCTTTTAAAGTGACGATCAGATATTTTTCACCATATGAAAAATATATGTGACCATATATTTTTCATTCAGTGTACTGTTTTCGAATAATTAATTATATTTTTTTTTATCTCTCAAAGTTACACTGTAAAAAAAATCTTAATTTTACAGAAAAACCTTTGAATTTTTTACAGCCATTTTCTTAAATTATCTTAAATTGTCTTAACCATTATCTTAAATTGTATCCTCAACCTAAGTTGTTTTGCACTTTATTTAAATTAGGATATTTTATTTTAATTTAATGTTGTTTGTTTGGTGGCTGCCAGTCCTTTGACCTTTTTGTTTGTTTGTTTGTTTGTTTGAAAATTTATGCAAATGTTGTAATTTATTACATTATGATATTTTACTTTGAGTTGATGTTTTTTTTTTTTTTTGGCTGCCAGTTATTTTACGCCTTTTTTGGATTGTGTATTCATAAAACACTTTGTGATAAAATGACATTTATGTGAGGTTTTTGGCCTATATTTTGATGTGTGTATCTTCATTTTTCATTCTTCTATTGTCTGTTTTTGGACAGTAATAACAGTAAATTATACATGATTGCAACTAACTAGCAAACTATTTCCCTATACAAACCCTAACTGTAATTCTATAGTACATGTAGTTAATAATTAATATTACACAGTACTTTGTAATGATTAACTATTTAACAATATTTCAGAAATATTTAATATTTCAAAATATTTATATATGTAAGAGGATGACTTTTGTGTTTTTGTGTTTAGTGTTATAATGCCAAATGAACAGTTGTCAGTGCTTTTCCTCTCCTGGTGTCTAATATGTTGCTGTTGAATTTCCAGGATAATCTTATGTTGTCATGGAAGCAATTGCATACCTACATGGAAAAGAAGCTTGACTGTTCATCTACCAGGCTGTAAAAATGACACTACTCTTGGCTGAACTTCATGTGGCATACAGCATGACTATTATCTGGCTACACACCACCAAATGGCGCAACAGCGCAGTATATTGGGTGAGATGAGAGGGGCATCAGACTTTAGCTGGAGTCTTATGTGTTGTGATTACATACTGCTATGGCAAGCTGTTTTAGCATTTATTCTTTTAAACTAACTAAGCATTTATTTTTGTGTTACTAGAACTTTTAATTTTTATTTATTTGAATTACTAAATTAATCCTTATCAGCTTTCAAAACAGAGTACATACAAATGGTTTTTTTTGTACTGTTTTTATTTTAAATCGAGTTTCTGCATTAATGCCCAAAATTCCTCTGAAAATAAACACACAACGTCCAATGTTTAAAAAAAAATCAAATACTTAAACAATAAGTCAGAAATTCAAAACAAGATCAAACACACTGTAAACTTGGCATATAAATAAATAATAAATCAAACTTAAATAAATCAGCTAAGCTGATGTCCCATGGCTTTTGAGCCAATGTTTTTAAATGATTGGTCAAAAAGCCCATAGTTAAATTCACCATTGGGTTGGTGTTATTCTCTTAAGTTACCAAATACTTAGATTTCCTGTAAAGGAAGACTGACAATTTTTTTTTTTTTAGCCAAATTTCTCAACTAAATGCAAAATACAACAACGGTAACACAATAAGGTTCATTAGTTACTACATTAGTTAACATTAACAAAGAATGAACAACACTTATTCAGCATTTGCTAATCTTTGGTAATGTTAATTTCAACATTTACTAATACTTTATTAAAATCTTGTTAACATTAGTTAATGCACTGTGAACTAACATGAACAAACAATGAACAGCTAGATTTGTATTAACTAATGTTAACAAAGAATAACAAATAGAGTAACAAATGGTTAGATCATGTTAGTTAATGCATGAAGTAATGTTTAATAAATAAACCTTTTTGTAAAGTGTTACCACAACAACAGTAATTTAACTAACAAAAACATATCTTATTGTAATATCCTACTTTTCTGTAAAATGTACTGCAATTAAACATCATGCTCGCACAATTATTTGCATAAATTATAGAAATAATTTAAAAAAAAAATTAGGCTTTTTGAAAATATTTACTTTTTTAGTAGCCTATGTTATGGGAAACGGGATTTTCAGGGGTATGTTATGGGAGAGACAGGGTGTCCACTCAAACATTTAGATAAAAGGGTAAAAGTAGTATTATTTTTTATTAATTAAAAACAAGCACTGTGACATAAAAATGAAACAACTCAAATAAATGTTAAACTGGCTTGCCACATACTGCGGCTATAGAGAAAAGCCTTCTCGACGTATAGTCCATTCGCCAAGCTCTGATCAGAGATGCCCCCAACTGCGCGTGGACTTCTGCTGCACCTTCACCGTCCACCTCACACACAAAGAGCCTCTCTGACGCGAGGGAAATGGTGCAATTGGCAAAAGGCGGAGTGATCCGGAACTCTTAAGTGCCATGAAGAGACAGAGGCATCCCAGAAAAGCAGCACATCCCTCTACACGCCTGAAGATGAAGATGATCTCATGCTTGCGCCCCTTTACCTCCTTGTCTCGTTTAAAAACAATGTCTTCAAGGAAATTCGCCGCATGATTCAACAATTACGCGCGTATCTCCTGAATTATCGCCTTTCTTCATCAAACGAGACCATTTCATGAATTAAACTGCAATCCAAAATGAAATTTCCAACGGAAAACCCAAGGAAACCAGGGAACTGGAACCCTCCACAAGGTAGGTTTACACAATGCATTTGTTCATGCCGCATTTTAGACAGAAGTTATTAGCATAATGAAGCATTACGAGCTCTGGCAGCCAGTTGCCATGTAGAGTGATTTAAGAACCCAACAGATTCAATCAAAAACACTTTAACCAGGATGCGCAAAATGATGATGGAGTACCAATGGGTGAGGTAGTTGACTGTGTTCAGTTTGTTTTGGATTGTCAAAGGTTTAACGTCTCTAATAATGGATTTCATTATGCCCATCTCAGCAGTGGACACCTTCATTAATATTCACATCCACGCGTGTCAATCAACATTGCTTCGTGCTCATCTAGGTCTTCCCCATAAGATAAATCACGATCACGACGTGACCGACCGAGAGAACTGTATGGATGATGTTTGCTGCGATAGTTTAGCAGGGTAAAAGAGGAATAAATCATAGAGACGTCAATATAAGAAATGAAACAGATGCTCGTCATTACGTGTCTAAGTCTGCGAGTACTATGCAGAGATACGAGCTATGCATAATGAAACGCGGGGGACACGCGCGCATTACCTAATCTTAGGCTACTACACCGAAACAAACATTTCACATGTTTACGATAAGGCATTTATTTAATTAACTACGTTTCAGATAAATGTTATTCAAAGTTATGAACATACTTTAAGACCTTTCTGGAAAAAATTAAATAATAATAGTTTTGTACGTTTGATTTTCCCTCACAATTGCCTATACAATTGAAGTCATTATTGTCGATCTATATTTTAATATAAAACCGAATTAGTAAGACTTATTAAAAGTGTAAAATTTCACATAGTATTTTTTTATTATTAATTTTATTATTTTATTATTATTATTATTAAAAATAAAAAATGGTTGGGAATCAGAAGGTATGGTCAAGGGAGCTTGTAAACAACCGATCGGATTGTCACAGTGAATTATTGCGGTCATGCTGCAGGGACAGTCCACATAAACAGCTGTGCTGTACTACATCATATTGCAGGCGAAAGCATTGCCTGACTACAAGAAAGTTGAGAGGAAATTATTTTAGGCTTACTCTTCATATGTGCTTTGTGTTATTAATGCATTTTTGGGTTTATTGATTTAATTTAATTTACATATATACCACCTCCACAAGATGATTTTAGTTTTGATGCATAATTGTTCTTATGTTTCTACCTGTTTAATAATGTGTTATTGAATGTAGTCAGTCAGAAACAGTATAGCTTTGTTGCTCCACCCTGGTGCTGCATCTGCTTTCTACTGTAATGGGTTTTCAGGAAGCCAACAGAAGTGTGTGTGTGCAGGCATGTGTGTGTATGTGTGGATATGCAGCACTGATAATGAACACAAGAGGAAAGCAAACCCTAAGCTCAAAAAGTAAATTATATTTGATTCTAATTTTTGGTTTTTGAATAGGCTAGTTTTTTCCAGTGGATAGATGACAATCTAATAAATCATTGGTCTGGTAAATCACAGATCTGTTCTGGGCAGCAGGAAGAAAAAAAAAATAAAAACAAATCATCATATAACAGTGCTTTTTGGATAGCAAGAGTCATCTTTCACTAACTTTTAAATTAACATTTCTGTCCTAAAATTTAAGATTTTGTACTTGGTGATCAATGTAAAATCTGTACAGCATGTTCCTGGATCACCGTCTATGTTGATCCTGGAACAACATCCCAATCAACCAATCAGATTTGCGGAACAAGTTTACAGTTGGTCAGGTTTAGGTTTACAACCAGGATTAGGTGCTTTTACATCAGTGGTGTTTACCTATCATTTCCCTCTGAATTTATGTAGAACTTATGGGTAGGGTTTGGTTTAGGGGTAGGGATGGGATGAGGACAAAAGTTCCAGACAGAAATGTTGGTTGAACCAGGAACGTCTTACTTGGCAAAATCACGATGACTGTAAAACCCGAGTCCTAAAGCAAAACGAGTTGAGAACCGGTGTTGTACATTACATAACAGTATTGTCTTTCTTTCCAACAGTGCCAGTGCAGACCAACCTGGTGCCGCCAAAGAAGGTCCAACCAGGGATGTTGCAGTCCAGTTTGGTGCAGGCCAGTGTGGCCACCATGCAGAACCCCATGGGGTGCTCATTACCCCGCCTTTCTGTCTCCCGGCCTTCTAGTATGGTGGCCAGCATGGAAGCGGTGGCGGACGGCTCAGCCCTCCTCACAGTCATGAAGTGGAAGACTGTCCTGGCCGTGTTTGTGGTGGTGGTAGCGTACCTGGTCGCTGGCGGTCTGGTGTTCAGAGCCCTGGAGCAACCCTTCGAGAGCAACCAAAAAGACACCATCACTTTGAAGAAATCCGCCTTCCTGCAGAAGCATCCCTGCGTGACCCCCAATGAGCTGGAAGAGCTCATCAAGGTAAAACTGTTGCTTGTCGGTAGTAGAGCTCAGGCATCCCTAGTGGGATCTCAGATCTAGTGTAACAATATAGCTTCATCGATCTGTCTGACATGTGAGCTTCACTCATGCGATAGACCGGGGCACAGCGGTTGGACAATGCTAGATGGAGCAACCGACAAAAATAAATGTCGAGCAGACTTTCATAGCAGATTTATGACAGCAAGGCATTGAAGGCATTGAATAGTGCCCATGATGGCAGTAATCAATCTGTTTTGCAGTATTGAAGCCAAGTGCAAAGTCCATTCTGGTCTTTAATGGTTCCCACTTACTGAGCCTACTTTAACACGACTTTTCAGGAATGTGCTCAGCGATAAAACAGCAGAGATTTATGGGGGAAACATTGCAAACCCTGCAACCCTTCAATCTCTGAATCCCGAGTAATTTATTTTTGTCAGGTCTATGATGTGATGTCTAATGGTGTAGCAAAAAAGATTCTTCATTCCTGTAAAACTGATGTATACGGTAGATTTATGGTCGACTTCCCCCTCTCATATCAAGGGTTCAAGGTTTTTTAGCATGATCCCATTTGCTCCTGCGTGTAGATGATGTAACTGCATCCCCTTGGCTGCAGAGACCATCCTTCTCCTTAGTCCAAGTATTCTGACCAAAAAAAAAATGTTTTCAAGTAGAAAATTAAAATTGCAAATTTACCAGTCTGTTTCTTTTTCAGAATCTCTTAAAAAAAATTCCCCGTTTGCGGTATTTGACATCACAGCTTAGGATAGAGCGTTAACCTTAACGTCCCCCTGTGGTGAAAATAAAGCATTCAATGTTGTTTATATTTCTATGTGGTGTTTTTAATATGCTTTAACGTCAAAACATGTGCAAATTCATAAGTCAACAACCATTGTTGAGTATTTTCTCTTTAAAACTGCAGTGAACCAAAGACAGTCTCAAAAACACAGTTTGAAATCGTTGCTGTTTCTGAAGTCACAAACTACCATGTGACCAATCAGGGGTGTATTTCCTGTACCACTATGTAGTTCACTGTTTCAATACCATATACGATGCATCGTTGGAGAAATCAACTAGCTAGCCACAACTAGCTAATCCTTTATTACGTCCAAAAGTCATGCAATATAGAAACTATGCCTTAAACCACAGGTCTGGAGCTGTCATTAAAACCACACAACTTTGCGATGATGTTTGCGAATGTTCGTAGGAACGATTGTTTCAGGAGACTTGTTGAACCAAGCTGATAACGACAGAACTTGCGACCATAGTTGGCTAATGATGCTTTCGGGAAATGCACCCCTGGTCAACGATTGGATCTCTTAGCTGGTGTGAGCGAGTGGAGGCGGGGTTAATTTTACATATTCATAGAACTGCATATACTAAATGAGGCAAGGGTGTAGAGTAACATTCAAGCTATCTTAAGGCATATTCAAATTGACTTTTCAAGGAAAAAATGTTCTGTGCCTTATTTCAAGTCTTCTGGTGACATTTGATTGTGACCGATTGTGACCGTTGCTGACATTGACGTCAGTCCTGGCCAGTTTGAATATCCAAATAAAATTGGACAGTTCACCAAAAAAAAATCTGTAATTTACTCACTCTCATGTTGTGCCTCAGTAAGCAATTGTTGGGCCTGGTGCAAAACGGTCATCCCAGACTCCACGTGATCATGTTGAAATTACATTCCCGATCTGCAGTGAAATCATGATCACCCCACCTAGTCTCCCCAAAACATGGGCTCAAGACAAAAGGTCAAGATGTTCTCCTGTTTCAGCTGCCCAGACTGTATGCATTTCTTTCTTCTGTGGAACACAACAAATACATTTCGAAGAATGTTGTAAACAAGCATCGAAGCCTATCGACTTCTCAGAACAATTATACTTCTCAAACTATCTTCAATTCCACAGAAAAAAACAAAGCCATACAGTTTTAGAATGAATCGAGGGCGAATAAATGATGACAAAATTGGGGTAAACTATTGTCACATGTTGCTGCAGTTGAAGTGCATGACTCGCATATGACCAAAATCAAATAATCCAGAATAAGAATATTCAGAACAAGAATATTCTATATCAAGCCCATGCTTGATATAGAAGCTGTTTATTTGTCTTGCAATGCGTCACCTTTTGCTAGTCCTGAGGTTTTTAGGGACCAGTGCTCACACTGCTCCTCATAAAACAGGGAAAGTGGCGGCCAAGTGCAGAGACCTTCCAGATATCGACTCTGGTTCTGTTCCAATACCAAGTGAGCTGCCTACATAGACAGCATTGTAAGATATGATAGGAACCCTTACAAAGAAAAGGATGTTCTACGTTCTTCCTGGCAAATGCTAAAGCATTTGATATATCAATTAATTAATAATTAAATGTCAAAAACTCTATCGTGTTTGAACATAATGTACTATCTTCACTAAACCCTATTCTTAAATCTAACAAAAGCAAATGCGAGATAAAAACACACTTGCTGAAGCAACCATGCCATTTTAGCTTGAGATGACAAACAATGAGTTGTACGAGGTATCAAACAAGTTTATTACATCAGAAATGCACTATGGTAAAAGTGTTTTGAGGTCATCACTTGCAAATTAGGTGCAAATAACTGCCGGGATATATGTCCTTATTAATTGACTATCTACCCTTGTGACCATAATTTGTGTGGAAGGGAAAAAATTGCTGGTGTTTTTTTTTTTTTTTTTTTTTTTTACTGCCACTGGTGTTCATTTCAGCCAGAAACTTTTTCAAATGACCCTAGATTTAAGATATACAACTTATCTTGTAGTCTACATGGTACACATATTTCAAAAATAGCTCATCAAGTTTTTGGATTGTACAACCCCAAACACAAAAATCTTAAACACACGATGATTTACGGGAATCCATTAGATATTTTGGACACACTTTACTTTCCATTTCCATTTCCCACTATTAACTATGACTTTTTACTCAATAAACTCTTAATAGCTACTCATTTCTAGTTAGTAAGGTAGTTGTTGAGTTTAGTTATGGGTTAGGATTAAGGGATGTAGTTGATCATTAACATGTGCTTTATAAGAACTAACAAACAACCAAAAGGCTAGTAATATGCATGCTAATAACCAGCTAGTTAATAATTAGGATTGGACGCTAAACTAAAGTGTTTCTTTAAATGTTATTTTCCGATATTTTCATAAAATTTAGATCAGCATCTGAAACAATGTCCACGACAAGAAGCTACAAAGTCTAACTCAGCTCTGTCAATGTCTAACCATCCTGCCACTTTCATTTTTCACTCCACGGGTGATACCAACACTGACTTTTTTACAGTACATTACTTTACGTTTAGTTACAATGTAGTTATCCAAAAAAGTACTGGTAATATGAGGAAACAACATGGTTTAAAGCGGTGGTTGATTATGAATTCACTTTTTTAGTTTTTAGTTAAGGTGTAATGTTGCTGTTTGAGCATAAACTACATCTGCAAAGTTACGAAGCTCAAAGTTCAGTTGAAATTGTTTTTTAAGGACTTAACAAATTTCTGGTATGGACTACATGACATTCCTCGCGGGTTAATGACATCACCAACCCTGAAATTGACATAAACCCCTCCCCCGGGAATGCAATTTATAGATTATCATAACAGAATATGCTAATCAATGACTAGAAGATAACTACACATTAGCTTCCTGAATTCATCAACTAACCATTCAGAAATGTCCTGTTGCATTGTACATGTTGTCACTCCTTCTTGAGTCTCTCCATTATTGTCTGACACTGGTTTGAATATGAAAATTGACATTTTCAGATGTCTGTGTGAGGTAAAACGACACAAACTGTTGTAGCTCCACCCCCTGTGCTTGGAGCAGCAGCTCATTTGCATTTAAAGGGACAGCACCCTTTTTTTGCACCCTCAAAAAGTGACAATTTTAACTTGGTGTATAAAAATATCTGTGGGATATTTTGAGCTAAAACTTCACATAAACACACTGGGGACATTGCACTTATTTTAAATCCTGTGAAAAGGGCATTATTCCACCCTTTTAAGGTTAGGTTTGGGGGTAGGTTCAGGGTTAGTACCAAGTGATTAGTACAGTATGCACATAGGGAACAGGACTGTAAAATAAAGTGCTCCCACTGGAAGACCATTTGTTTAAGTACACATTCTAAATTCAGGAATCCTGATTGTCTTGAGTAGTCAATGTTGTGCAGTTCTGGTCTGGTCTGATTTTGGCTCTAAAACGCTTAGGGTTTTTTTTCTCTATATATATATGTCCTTGAGAGAGGAAGCCAAATCAAAGGACCAGAAGCTTATTTGCTAGATGAGTGATGATAATCATCCAGCTGTGCAGATAAAGAACAATCAAGTCTTAAAAGCATCCATTGGGGAATCTTGATTCTTTTTACGCTAATGGGGCTCCATCAGGAGTATGGGCAGGGCGAAACGGGAAGCCCGCCCATCTCAATGCTCCCTGGAATGACTGAGGCGTGTAGGTTAAAAACCATAATTGAATCAATAACCTGAAACCCTAATTTAATCTAGTACCAGCATTTGAAAGCTTTGTAACAAAGCACCATTTCAAAATAGCACAGCCTCACTGACTCCAGAAGAGAACGAGAGAGGCGTATATGACAGCGGCTTCTGCTGTTGAATGTTGCTGGAATGTTGGAAGATAAAGAAAATGGAAAAACAGATCTGCAGCAAGAGATGTAACTTGTGGTTTTGCTGAATTGCGGGATGAATGCCGCAAAGCGTCGATGATTCAGGCTAGCGGCGCATGGATAAGCTGTTGCTTTCGGGCTGCGAGCTGTGCATATGTACTGCAATCTGGCTGTGATGTAACTAGAGGTGAAGAGTTTGAAGAAATGCCAAAGCACTTATTCGGGCTGTGCATCAGACAGAGCATGAACACTGAGAAGGTGTTTTCAGCTAAAATGGCCAGGAAATGTTCAAGCATTAGCGGACTGAGTGTTCTCTGTCTGGTCTGAAGCTCCAGGAATTGCCTTTGGCATTTGGTCAGATTCTTCACCTTCAGTTACATAACTCTACTTGCAAAGAAAATGAAAGAAAATATTTGATTACATTTGACTTTATACTGTTATTTTTATATAAAAAAATAAAATAAAAAAATAACAGGATTGCGTATTTTATCCAAATGGCTTGAAATTGTCCACGACTAGAATTAAACAAACAATATAAAGTATCAGCCCGTTCTCAACCCAAGCCGTCATATACTGACGTTTTTGACAATGCGTATACATCCAATGCACATGGCACCCTTTAGCGTCAATATGAGACGCAGATATATATGGGCCAGAAGGCGCCTCCTAGTGGTCTAACCC
>JAOTRC010000010.1:14005099-14024076 GCA_027497675.1 Cyprinella lutrensis | reverse complement strand
TAGACTATTATCACTCGCAAACTACATTTCCCATAACTCACTGCTCGGACTCATCTTCACTGATCACACTCACCTGTCCCTCATTCACTGATTGCATTCACCTGTGTCTCATCCTGTTAGTCTGTCTATATATACCTTGTTCATTCATTCACTCACTTGGAAGTCTTTTATAAGGCCCTGTTTACACAAGAACGCTCGAAAAAATTCCCAATTACTTTCTTTTTTGTGTCTTATTCAATGGTGGAAATAATCTTCTTTGGATTAATTAAGATTTGTCTAGTTGGAAGAAAGTGTGTGTGTCTAGTTAAGCAAAAAAGAAATCTGAGAGTGCAACTCTACAAAGGAGAGTTATGCCATTGGGATTTAGACATCACAATTTCTCTTTCTGATCGTGCACACACTACAGTAAGTCTTCATGAACTTTGTTTTTCATGAAAGCTGTTTATTTTCCCTCCAGCCATCATCAATAAGTCATAACAAAGAAAAGAGAGGGAGAGAAAAAAACCCTGCAAAGGCCATTTCTCTTTCCTGCCATTATGTGCTCCTGGAGATGGCCCATAAATTAAACATCAAACATAAACATAAAAAATCACAAAGGTCTTCAGTTGATGTGGATTGGGGATGTAAAGATGGTGTATGGAAATGATGCTCTTCCACTTCAAAGCACAATCAGTTGTTATTAGCATAGTGAAAGAGGGGGTGTTGTTGAGGGAGGGCATGCAGTTCCATCGTTTTGTTCACAAATTAGATTTTGGGAAGAGATTCATCATTTATAATTGTTAGACATCTGATCATCAAAGCAATCACATTAATTCAGGGAAGAACTAGCCTATACTTATTCAAATATCTCCCAAGTCTTCTCTCAATCTGCAGATGGCATAGCTATTGCAAGACCTTTATCGTATGATCCGCATTATCACTTTTGTCTCCGGTTACAAAGGAATAACTTGTTTTACAATTTGTGGGCAAAATATACAATATGTCTGGTCTATGTCTGGTCTTGTAAATGAATAAGGACTTCCTGTGTATCTTTGCTTATCTTCCATGCTTCATTGGCAAAGTATCTTCATCTCCCAGAGTGTGTCTCCTTGTCTCCAGTGTCCCAGTTTGTCTTCATCTTCTTCATTGTGTCTGCAAAGACTCGCCTCTCTTCCAACACCTGTCTCATCTACCATCATAACAGTAAGGACAGTCAGTATCTCCGGTTCTTCATCATTCATAGACATTCATCCACAAGAGTTCCTGCCACATAATATTTAATGAACCTGTTTCTCGCATCAACCATCTTGTTTGGAATATCTGTTTTGTAACAAGTTGGCTATACATGTATAGAAATGCATGTTGGACAGTTTGCAACCAGACAAACATTACAACTTAACTAACTAGTCTAGTCAATGGACCCCTGGGGGTCTATGCTGGTACTGCAGGGTATTTGTGTAGACACAATCTTCAATATTCATAATAAATGTATATTAATATTTAATTCTGAAGTCAGGAAGAAGACTACGTAGATGGAAATGCCTTCAACTAATCATTACTCTTTGAAAGCTGTAAAAATATGTATATTTTTTCCTTGTATTATATATTTAGGATGACATTAAAGAACCCCTGTATTATGCAAATGACAAACATTTTGCTATTGTCTACCAAGGAGCTCCGGAAATAACATGGTGAAAAATATGGCAGCTACTAAATTACTTTTCCTGTCTCAAAAGCATTATTGTCATTGCTAGAATGTTTTACTTGATAAATTACGTTGTCATAGTAGAGCAGATTGTTGTTCCCCTGCAGTAAACATCAATTTACAAAAGTTGTGACATTTTGCTTTTCAAGTTTCTTTCTAAAGAGATGTGGGAACATTGAAATTGGATTATAAAAGCTTTTTTTCCCGGATGTTCCTCCTCAGGTTATCACTGACCTCAATTCACTGCGCTGAAATGAGCTGTGAGATTAAATGTGGAATTAATAATGCAAGATTCGTTTAATGTAAGTTTCCCCCCATCAAATTCTCATTGAGTGAAAAAGTGAAAATTAGTCATGTTTTTGTTTTGCAATCAACCTATTACAGATGCTAAATAAAGCGAATAAAAAGTACACAAACCCTTTGGAATTAGATTGAAATAGTATTGTTTTTTTAACTGATAGGTTTAACAAAGTCTTATCTGAACAGTCAAAAAAGTGCAAATAAAACTACGTTTTTCTGAGGGAGTGTTTTCATAGAATCAGGAAGTGAACCGCTCGTTCAGGGGAGAGAGGAGAGCGCGGCTGACAATAAAGGTGAAGTTTATGAAATAAGACTTTTAAAAAAAGAAAAACCATGAATACCATGTTATAATTGCACCCCATAAATACAATCATGCAAAGAAAAAAAGCAGTCACCCCCCCCCCCCCCTTTAATAAACACATTCATTTACACTATTAGTTATACTATTTGTTGTTAAGTAATTAATAGCCTACATGAGGACTCATTTAATTAATAGCAATTACTTAAACTCATTAAAGTCTTTGTTAATTCCACTAGTGGGATTCAAACCATCTTTGACTGGCATGGGAAATGGGTGCTCTAACAAGGATGCAGCATCTAGTACCTCTTGAGATCAGGGGAATGAGATTTACCTGCACAGCTTCGACCAGCTGGCTTAAAAGATGCCAACGACTGCAACCTCCAGTGTCAGTCACTAACACACTTGAAGCCAGTGAGGGAGGGTGTGAGGTCTACCCGCACCGCTCTTTCAGCTGGCCTCTGTTACACTCAATTACCTAAAACTCACTCCCATTTCGGTCACTGCACCAATGTAACTGGTTCTACTCAAACCATGACGAAAGGGATTCAAACCAGCATGGGAGGTGGACACACAAACAAGGACGCTAAAGACCACCGCCTCTAACGCCAGTCGATAGCTCTTCTTGAGGCCAGGGATTTGATTTTTTACCTGCACAGCCTTTGCTATCTTACCTCCATTACACTAGCATCTGAAGTGGGCACATTTACAATTCCTCTTCCTGTACTATATAATGAGTTGGAAATCATATTTCTTAAAGAATAATAATAATAATAAAAACTCTATCTATTCTGTTTTTTTTATTTTTATTTTAGTCAATATCTGTATACTATCTGAGAGGTAACTGAGGGTCTGACCCATGTCAGCAATGCAGTAAGAGTGTTTACTCATTTAGCCCGGCTTCCAGAGAATAAACTACTTGTACATGTTTTACAATTAATTGATTTTCTCTTACAACCAATTGTATCAAGTGTAAAAAGAGAATTGATCTTTCTTCTCATTCATCCTCAATTATCGCCCCTCAAGAACAACTCAAATTGCGGTGCTCTACAAATATAGGACAGGAAAAGATAAACATATTATTGTATCTAAACCAACAACACATTTATTAGATCCAATACCTACTATACTACCAAAAAAAGAAGTGCCTCTTCTCAATATTATTACCTTATCTTTATCTCAAGGTCATATCCCAAGAGCATTCAAGCTGGCAGTTATTAAGCCTCTCAACCCATTGTTGCAAAGTTTCGTTCAACCACGTTGGTTTCGCACATGGTGGAGTAACAACTACTTTTAATGAAACGGTTTGAGATCCAATTAGCGCTAGATTTTTATATACATATATATAAATTACAGACATGTCATCTGAGGACTATTTCAAATTGTTCTCAGTTACTTTGCTTTGTTACCAGACTCCATATTTGGCTCACTCTTGGATAGAAGAGCATGTTCGCACATGCGCACTCTTCACACGGTACTTTATATCTTTTGACAAACTAAAAGACGGAAATTACATTTGTATGTATTCTAAATAAAAGGCACTGGTTGAACTGAATGTCAGCTTGCTTATTTTGTTCAAGATAAGAATTTATTACATCCAAATGTCATGCAATATAGACACTGTGCCTCTAACCACAGGCCGAGAGCTATCGTTCAAACCACACAACTTTGCGATGCTGTACGTGTACGCGAATGTTCATTGGAACGATGGTTTCGGGTAACACCGACTTGTTGAAATATACTGATAACGATTGAACTTGTGACCATAGTTGTCTAACGATGCTTTCGGGAAACGCACCCCATCGTCTGGTTCTAACCGGGCGAGAAACCAGGGACTAGTTCGCAAAAGTAGGTTTTGGACAAAATTCGACATAGCGAAAAAAAAAAATCATCCATATGCAATATACATCTTGTCCGTCTTGAGCCATTGATCAAAGTGGCATAAAACATTGAGGCTGAGTCAAACGGTCTTGGAGTTATGAGCAATTCAGTACTTTTTGGTTGCTGTAGCGCCACCTATGGGCCAATCGGGCTCATACTTTGATAGGTTCTCCCCATTTAAAAAAAAAAATCCTAGCAATTACAATAGGTTTTCAGCACTTCATGCTTGAACACCTAAAAAAGAAGATTTTTACGAAAAATTTCCACCCAGATTCAGGCTCAATCATAAAACTGAAATTGCGCTAGTTAAAATTACAAATGACTTACTTCTAGCTTCTGGTCAAGGCAATCTCAATATAGTTTTACTTAATCTTAGTTCGACACTATAGATCATAAAATACTCTTAGATCAACTACAAAATTAAAATGGTATTGAATGCCCTGAATACCAATGCAATTTTGTAGTAGATATAGAGTAGTGTAGTATGGTATAAGATAACATCAGTAAATTATAGAGTGCCGCAAGGATCTGTATTAGGCCCTCTACTATTTGCAATATATATGCTGGCACATTGTAATATTATAAGAAATCATAGAATTCGTTTCCATTGTTATGGTGGTGATACTCGGTTAAAAATGTTAGGATGACCAGATGAAATCTATACATTATCTATACATAGTTGAGACAGTGTTAAAGATATAAAATATTGGATGACCTGTAATTTCCTTCTATTAAATTCAGATAAGAATGAGCTATTACTTATTGGACCAAAAATGTGTACACAGAATCTCTTAGAATACAATGTGCATTTAGGAGGAAGTACTTTACTGTACTATACATCCCCAGTTACAATGCATTTAGGACACCTAAACCTTCTTAATGCTATGTTCATGAGTTCACACTTACATACAATTAGAGGGAGTCAAGTTTAATGCGTTTTTGGCATGCTGTCCGGGGGGAGGGCTCCAAGCTCCAGGTCATTTTCATGGCTATTGTAGGGGTGTGCCACCTCGTTTCATAGAATGGCTGTTGTGGTAGAAGTAAATCTGGGGGATCTCCTCTTTCTGTATTTTTTGTCTGCCATCATAGCTGTTGATTATATGACTTGCGTGTTGTGCTTTTATTGAGTAGGTCATCCCATAACATAAATTTGTGATTTACACCAATAATGTGATGCATCTGCTGGGCAATCAACCCTGGTTGTGGAATAAATGAAGACACTATGGTAAATATATTACGATAATATAAATGTATTAAAGTCAATATATATTATTTTATTATATATATTATATTGAAGTCGATATATATTCCTACTAATACTATAAGACCTAGAGTACTTGCAAGCCTTCTGTCCACCTCCAGACATAAGACCTAGAGAAACTGTTTCTGCTCTGCCAAATTAGTGCCTTGTATGCTTACATCCCAAGAACTGTGGATAAAGTTTAAAAACTGTTCATGTTGGGGTACCCACCTGAGGGGTTCCCAGCACCTCAACGGAGGATGAGCAAATGGGTGGTCGAAGCCATCACATTGCTTATGAGTTGGCTAGTCAACCTTCACCTTAGGCTGTATGGCCCCACTCCACTAGGAGTATGGCTGCTTCCAAAGCATCACTTGTCAGGAGTTTCCCTCCAAGATGTTTGTGATGCGGAAGGCTAGTCCTCACCACATACATTTGTGAGGGTTCACATGCTGGACCTCGGCTCCAATCCAGGGGCGCAGATGTTTTCGCCTAGATGTGCGCATTGATTTCACTCACAGGTATTAGCGTTCCCGCAGCGTTTCAACACAGATCAATTACGTTTGTAACCCTAATCCCTGAAGAGGGAACGAGACTGTGTCACCCTGCTATACTCCTGGCATGACTTGCTTCAGCCTATCAGAAGCTGATGCTGTTTGGTTGAGGTGTGCTTTATAGTTTCCTGGTCGAAGACATCACATTGCATTCCTTCACGCCATTGGACTGGTTTCATACGTGTTCATACCACAGCGTTTCAACGCAGCATCTCGTTCCCTCTTCAGGGAACTAGGGTTGCATATGTAGCCGAGGCGGTCTCTTTATGTGGTTTAACTATAATTAGCCTATACAACATAGAGGAGATGAAACAATCAAATAAAACTGAAAAAATAAAAACTGTAACCCCTAAGCCCTGTGATCACTGCCAACAGATTATTGGCAAGGGGTTTGTTTTCAAACAGAATAGCTATTGCAGAGTCTCTCACTCCCTAACTCAAACACTTATTCCAATTAATCTTGCCTAGCAGCAATAAATATTTAAAGAAAACCATTAAATAACCTGTATTTCACTGAGATTTGAGAGATAAAACTTCAGAATCCTGAGGCAATAATGATTGGGGTGTTTGGTGTGCTGATCTTTGAACATAACAGAATGAGAAAGCTGTATATTGTTATTTTCAATACATCTGTTTGAAATTGGTCCAGAGAAATCTAAGTCGAAGTAGCCAATGAAGGATTCCTTGGAGGGTATAACCTGAATTCAGAATTGAAATTGAAGCCATGGCCTATATATATAAAGGAGTTTATAGTGGTTTCAGTGAATGTAGGAATACACAGCTACTCTGACTGTGAAGAAAGAGTGCTAACACGCTTTAGAGTGACTGGGAATGACTTTGACGGCACACTGCTCTGTCTTTCTATGGGCTAAATCATAAGTACACTGAGAGATCTGAGAGATAAGTACACTGAGAGAATATCAGATGCTGCCTGTCATTTGTAACTTTTAACATTGTAAGAAAGTGTATTATCTGAGCAGGATTTGAAACAGATTCAACCAGCATGGGAGGCTGGGGCACTAACAAGGACGGCTAGAGGAGAAATGTTTACTTGCACAACTCCTAGCTGGCCTTTTACACATTACACACACCCTCTAAACCTCACTCTTGTCCAGGTCACAGCAGCACCAAAGTAGCTGGTCCTACTCGCACTATGACGAGCTGTATTTTAACAAGTATGGGCAAACTACATGGGGATTCAGTGTGCTTACTTTGACAAGTAATTTGGTGAGGTCAATTTGTAAAGAAAGACCACGCACCTGCGCACATACTGTATATATTCAAACACGCATACCCATAGACTGAACACGTGAGCATGCGTCAGCATTTTTACAGATTTGCGTTTTTGAAGTTTATGTGGAGATAACGTTTTTCGTTTTGCACCTTGGAACCAATTTCAAGGTTTGTGTTCTCGAGCCACCAGGCACTGTTGTTGTGCAAATGAACAGGCTAGAGCGCATTAAGGGTTTTCTGTTAGAATGGTGTACTGTAAGCGGCCCTATAAGTAAATAAGTAATAACTTTGCAACGGAAGTGAATCAATCAAAACTAACTCTAGCTGGATGTTAACTTTATTCTAGAGCTGTTGTAAATCAAAACAATCGCTGTTTCTCTAATTACCTATTATCACTGTAAAGTTGCTTTAAAACAACCTATATTGTTAAAAGCGCTATATGAAGGTGACTTGCTAAAAGGCATGATGAAGTAATGGGTTACTGTTTGGGATGGGGGAGTTTCACCTGCAAAGCTGGCCACTGTTCCACTTGCAAGGATGAAATTTCTCAAAATTATCCTATAACCTTGAAGAATATAAGAGCAGGAGAAAGGACTGGCTCAGGCCTTCTAGACAGGTTTAGCAACTGTCACAGGTCTGATTGCTGTCACTGTATATCTGATGGATGTCTACATGACGGTGCTGGAACCGAAACTCTGATAACAGGATTGAAATCTCAATCATCTTTGCAAGGCTGAGGTCAGCAGGACACGTCCCACCACCTCATGCCATCAAGCGGCGTTGAGCCTTGGATAAAACACACAGCTCAGCTTGTCTGCTGAGGATTATAGGGCTCATGTCACAGGCAAACAGAGAGTAGGTGCCGAATGTGGCGGTTTATTCTATAATCCAGATCACAAATGAGAAACAAACAACGACCCAATGCTGGGAAGAGGATAAAGAGGGGGTAGTCCAAGATCATAATCAGACATTCACAAACAGAAGCTCAAGCAAAAAGAGGATTTTTTTACCAAAAAATACAATTTTGGGGGGTAAACATTTTGAAAATGACTACGTTAAATAAAGCGATAACTTTACACTGCAAGTCTAACTTGCGACTTGTTTTCAACCACAGATGGCAATTGAGAATCTACCACAAGGAGCTCTAAAAAGGTGGCTAAAGAGTGCAGCCTCTAGCGTCTGTCGCTAGAGCACCTCTTAAGATCAGGGGAGTGAGGTTTACTCACACAACAACTACCAGCTGGCCTCCGTTACACTCACCCCCCTAAACCTCACTCTCATTCGGGTCACGGCACCAATGTAACCACTCCACCCAGGTCCCACTCGAGCCACTCCGAGCGGGCCTCGAAACTGAGTCTCCGGCGTGAGAGTCGGGCGCTCTAACAAGGAGGCTAAAGACTGCGTCTGTTGCTTGAGCACCTCTTGAGATCAGGGGAGTGAGGTTTACTCGCACAGCAACTACCAGCTGGCCTCTGTTACATGTAGAAATCCTAAAACCCATAAGTTAATTATCGTTTTTGCACCTCCGGTTCCATCCCCATTAAGCCAAAGGGATTTTTAATGGGCTTTTGGTTACAATGCTTGAAATGCTTTTACATTGTATACTCAAACTTTCCAAGTTAAAGATTGCATTCTTTGGACAGCAGCATCTGTCTAAAAAACAATCTTAACCATTCTATTTCATCAGAAACGATCTTAAAACAGGGCTTTAATTGTAAAATACCGAACTTGTCCTTTAACTCATGGGATGGCCCTCAAAAATATGTCATCCCTACAGCACACTTAGCAATTATCTTTAATAAGAAAAATGGTTAATGGTTATAAAATGGTTATTATGAGTCTCACATAATTATTAGAAAATTGATCATCATAATGAGGAGTGATCACATTTACAGTGGCAAAATGATAATCTACTTGAAATGAAACCCACAAACCGTAGCTATAAACTGGATTCATGTTCGGAATGAGAAGTTGTGAAACTTGCAGACATCTTTTTCTCATGAAAAGTAGTTCATTCCATTATTTTATGTCGCTTCATAAAAGTCTGTTGCAAAATATTGTGTTCATAAATTGGCTGACAATGCATTTTCACATATTTTTTCTGCTGAACACAGCAGACAAGGCAAAAGCAGTCAATTCCACAATGAATATGTGGCACTCATGCACTGAAGATGCAGGATGTGTGAACTGGCACCAAATCAGCACTAACTAAACTGAACCAGTAATGACCAAGCTGGACCGAGTCAATTTTTGGCTGCTTAGCAATAGCTCTTTCAGCGCTATCGACAGGGTTGCCTGGTCTCCACAACAAAACCTGCACAATTGCTAATCAAATTTATCCCATGGCTTTTCCAAACAACCCACAACAAGAGTGTAAAAGTAGTCCAGTTCCATGGGGAAACCGCACACTTGGCAACACTTCTATCTGCATATTAGACTATCATTGTATAACATTACTGATGCCAGTAACCTTATAAAATACACTTTAAAGTTACTCAACAAGCCTTGGGAGCTGAACCTGGGCTTTATATTTTCAACCCATGCTCTAAAGGGTTGACCAATCAAAACAGACTGGGCCAACTGAACAATGAGCGCTAACTGGGCTTTTCAGAAAGGCAGAATTTAAAGAGACACAAACTACAGAGTGTTTCAGGCAAAGGTTGAAATATGTGCTTCAGAAACGTGTAGTATGATAAAAAAAAGGGGTGCAGGCTGTCTACTAATGTTGAATAATGTTTGTTCTGCTGCCATTTTTACCTGAGGTGTGACCGTTTCTCGTTTGTTCTTTTTTTTATGTGTAGCTCCATGTTAAAGTTGGTGGTTTAGGTAGTGTCAGAGCTGTCACATAAAGTGTGACGTACTGTTAAGTATGTAACGTACTTTAGTCCCCACCCTTTGTTATATTGCCACCAGCAGTTTTATTAGCTACATAATTGGTTTTCTTTGGTCGCCACTTTCCTGGTGACTGTGGGAGAAGTGAGTAATATTCCGCACCTGAGAACACCAAGACGTATGTATTAACGCTAACGCTGGTGGTCTAGGTGAAAAGCGGCCACTCTCGGAACCATCCTTTACAATGTGGCGTGCTGGTAATTCCTACGCTATCTCACGACAAATGCGTACGAATTCGACCAATGATTAAAAAGTGGCTAATTTGTACAAATTCGTACGACCTCACTCATACGAATTCGTAAGATTTGTCCAAACCCACGTGATGGGTAGGTTTAGGGGCGGGGTAAGGGCTAGGTCATTTGTACAAACTCATACGAATTGGCCAATTCGTAAAATATGCACAATTTAGCAAAATCGTACTAATTCGTACGAGTGAGGTCGTATGAATTGTTACGAATTAGCCACTTCTTAATCATTCGTCGAATTTGTATGATTTTGTCATGAGATCGGGTTGGTAATTCTGCACACCAGCCCCACCTTTTGTAATATTGCCACCAGCAGTCGGTCAATTGTCTTTTGATTTGTTTTCTGTGATTCATTCTGTTTGTCCAATTAGTAGTTTTCGTCTTGTATTGTCATACTTTGTGTTTTGCTTTTGTTTTTGTTTATGGGTTGTCTACTGTGTAATGGTTATGTGATGTATACTGCTTGTGTCATACCAGCCTGGTTAACTTCTGTGGCCAGTAATTTGCCATTTTTGAACTTCTATAACTTGATACTTGTGTCTGTTTGCAAAATGTAACACATATTGTTTTCATATTGTTTCTTTCAGGAGCTGAAGGGCCCAAGTGTAGGGAGGCTAGCTGTCCTTGCCCTTTTGGTGGTGGTGTTTGGTGGAGTGTTTTGCCATTGGAACCTGCTTTTCCTTAACATAGTAAGTGTGAGTGTGTTAGAGTGGATTTTTTTTAGGATACACTGCCCAGCTAGCAGCCCTACTGGTAAGCCTCAGCCTGAAAGTCTTATTTTGTTTGGTATACACCGTAGCAGTGCAAACTCTTGCCCCCTGAGTCAACTGTCCTATATTTTGAATTTATATCCATGTCTCTTGTCCTCTGTGGTAGCGAACCTGTTTGTCTTATGGAATGTTCACGAAACAGGGTGGTGTAGTCTTGCTCTTTATCTTCTACATTAGTGAATACTATATCTATATCAGTGCCTCACCACCCCTCCTCATATGGGTAAGAGGTTGAATGCTTACATGGCCAAAATGAAGACCGCTTTTTGGAGATCTATAGCTGGTGTCTGCTTTGAGTAATAAGCTGAGTCAAGCACATCATGAAGACGGCATTTCAATCAGAGGAAAAAATCAATTCCCGTCAGTTCGAATCTGGCTGCGCGGAGAAGTCCCTTCATGCGAGCCTCAGAGGACAGCCGAGGTGTGTGTGACCAGAGACACAAAAGACAGCACCATTAACCTACGTTGTCCCACAAGCTTTCAATCAACCTCCTCCTGTCCTCACTCGCGTGGATGCATGTGTGAGGGTAATGACTGATTGCAAAGTGGGTGCAGCACTGATTTACAATGCCGTTGTGTAGGGTGAACATGGAGGGGGTTACTGTCACATTATACACCTATTTTACAGTCTGGATAATCATTCATGGCTTTCATCGGGACTTTGTAACCATTGATATATTGCAAATCTAAAGGTGATCATTGCAAGCTGCAGGTGAGAGCAACTTTTATCACATGAACAGGCTTTATTTGCATGAACGCATTTTCTTCAGAGATTCAAGTCTGTGGTGAATCCCTTTGGAGGGGAAGTTCACATGAGTGCAAACATGAGGATTAATGTTGGAGCTAATGATGATCCATGTCTAATGCGTTAACTGAAAAATGACTCTCAAATTCCTTTTCATTTCAATGTCACTCAAACCTTGTTTGATCACCTCACAATTCAGCTGCGGCCCAGGCTGTGTGACCGTGGAAAAATCCAGTAAGTGCACACAGCTGTGTTTCATTAGTCCTAAAGCTAGAAGCATCCATCTTTCTTCACGTCTGATTCCCCCTTCCACTTCAACACAGAAGTTTCGTCCTTGATCGACTCAACCTAAATCAAAGTCCAGCTAAGCATATGAATGACTGACGAAAGGCCATCGCTTCTAACTCAGGAGGAACCTTCAAGATATTGTCTCTCCATCAATGTCAATCTTTCAGATCCTAGAAAAGTTCAAAACCCAGAGAATCGCATAACTCCTTCAGAGAGAGAGCATTTTTCGGTTGGCCGTATCTCAACTCATCATTTGTCTTTCTCTTACCGGTCTTTTTTGGACCGAAGCATCAGTGCTTGTGTTGAAATGTGGAGATAAATGAGTGTAATTCCTGTGGATTTCAGTTTAATTTTGAATGGATTGCCATACTCACGCCAGTAGTATTCAGGGATGTGTTGAAGAAATAATTTATGAACTATTTCAGACTTTACCTCATTCATTCATAACAGCTGAAAAAATTCTGGAAATAGACAAGGTAAGTAATAGAAAACTGATAGCCAGCTCAACCTGTATGAGGAACTACTTTCTTCATTCTGATCTTGCATTAGCTCAAATGTTTAAAGAAATATTTCATTCAGTCATTATATATTAACTCTCATGCCATTTCAAGACCATATGCTGGTCCAAAGAATGTTTTCCTGGTACAAGATAAGCTGATTTCCATAAATATAATAAAACAAATATGTCTTAAACAATAGTTGCATAATAATAATAATAATATAAAACAATATATTTGTAACAATCACCAATGAGAGTGCCAATACCAATCAGAGGACACTCCATCCCGGACAATCCACATACTCCATTGCCCATAATCCTTTGCGCAGACCATCATCATATTCACCTGTGTCTCATTGTCCTGTTTCGTTCACACTATTAAAGCCTGGTTCATTCTCTTAGTCTCTGTGAAGTCTTGTATATGTCTCACTGCATTTCTGAGTGTGTTTCTATCCTGTTTCTCCTGTGTCCTGGTTCTCTCGATTGTCCGTATGTTTCCTCGGCTTTCTCTCTTTGCTTCAGCCTTTATCTGTTATTGTTTGTTTGAGTATAATCCTTGCTGGATTACGTTTTTTGATTACCTGGTTCAATAAATACTGCATTTGGATCTTCAACCTTCTTGTCTCAGAGCAGAATGTGACAATATTTTATCAATACAATACATTTACACGGCATAATTGCATAATATTAACCTAATATTCCAAATAAAAATTAAAATGTATATATGTCATATTTGAGGTTATGATTTTGTGATGTGATGCTGAACATAAAGGTACAAGAGGCAAAAGTTTGTGTACTAGTTTTACTTAGGAAGGCTGATAGGAGTTCGGTTATAATTAAAGTGATTTACCAAGTGTATACAGACAATACTTCAAGGGTTACTGGAGAGAAATCTTTAGTGGTACAATGTCTATCATTAAATTACTCTAAAAGAGGAAGCAGGTTTTCAGTGGCAGCTGAGATCAGTTCAGGGTGGGAGTTTTACAGAAACGCTGGTGTTGATTGGGATGTATGAGCTATTTCTGTCAGAGCCTGCTCAGAATCTATGCAAAAAAAAGCTTTTATCCTTTTATGTTGTCCATTTACGATTGATCACACCCGCTGAGAAATCTTTTACATTTTCTAATTTACAAAGACAAGTGCTTATACAATTCTTGGAGATTCAGAGAGGTTAAAATCAACATTAAGACGTGGATCCATGCCCTTCTCATGCAATGCTTATTTGAAACTTTGACAGTATTTTGGAAAAGTCACATTCGGCAGCTGGTATTGAAATGAATATGCAAATATATGATCTGGCTATAGATAGATTTCCAGATTCAATTTGGTTTTTCACTGCTGCATCGCACCATTGTGTCATCACAACCCTGTATTTTGTCTGAATGTTTTCCTCCCAAAACTGTTTTTTAATCTTTTTTTTTCTATGGAACAGAAAACAAGATAGTATAATGAATAAATGGTTGGGTAAATAAATTACAATAAAATATAATGCCAGTAATAAATCATGAGTCAGTTTAATGCTTTACAACACCCAACAAAAAGTTATCCAATACATTCACTATGATAAACCAAGTGATTCACTATGGTAAGTGTTTATATATTAGACCTGTCAGAATGTTTTTGTACAAAAGTCACTCGTCCGTGCGTGTCTCGTCAGATCCGACATGTGTCGGATTTAATTTCTTTTTTTTTTTTACTATCGCTTTGGCGCCCCCCCATTGTGCTGCGCCCCTATGCGCCGCATATAGCGCATACCCACTTTTTGCGCCACTGTTGAGCGGTGAGGAGTAAATGCTTCTTCATCGTAAATGCTTCTGATTGGCCATTTCGTTCAATAAATCAACACATATGTCTGTGATTGGCTACATCGCTCATCGCTGCAGTCATGTTATAAAAAGAAACTCTGTCATATAAATCATTTCTATTTTGTTTTAATTGTTCTTGTTGCTTTTCTGCAACAGATGAATACAAATGTAATAGTTTTGATTTTTTTTATTCATAGATATTTCTATATATATATATAGATATAGATATATATATATATATCTATATATCTATTAGAATTAGAATTTCCACCACGTCTGTTTTTGAATCAACTGTTGAAATGTAGATTAGGCTACTGCCGACAGTCTCCCTCCAAGCAATTTACTAGTATTGCCATAGGGATGCTTCTGCTTTTGCCGCCCGGAAGAACGTCTATTATTGTTGTGACGTCATGGTGAATTGTCGTATAGCTGCGACAATAACAGGGGAGGTAATACCATGATGTTTCACAGAATTACAACTAAAAACGCTGACCAGATGAAGAAATGGCTACTTGCTCTGGATATTGATCCAAACACAACTAAAGAGATTATCAAGGGACATTATGTTTGCTCGGTACATTTCAATGAGGATGACTATTTTGAAAAAATGGAATTTGCCACACCGACCATAAACGTGTGCTGAAGGATACGGCCATCCCATCTATAGCACAGACAGGACAGGCTGCAGTAAGTGTTCCGTCATGTTTTTAGATGACCTACTGTAACAGTGCCATTAGCCAGATCTAATGTAACGTTAGTGACACTATTATATGAGTAGGGTATGAATGTTTTATATATATCTTGATGCAGCATGGACGCGCTTGGAAAAAAACGAGCGCTTTGCACCCTGCGCGCAGTGCGCCTAGTAGCTACATTTGAAATAACGAACTTGAGCACGCAAAAAAACGCAATATGTGAGCAGGCCCTAATGTTAGTATTGTTTTATCACGAATGCGCTCTATCGCCCCAGTAACTAACAAATGAGTGGAGCTGTAAACTCAGGACTGTAACCTTCACCTTCCTAATGAATCTGAGTTTTTTTTTTTTTTTTTTTTTTTTTTTTGAGAAACAGTGACCTTGTCCAGTACGGGTACGTTAGGCTGTGGGTTCATTGTGCAAAAATAATTTGCCTTGTGCTATTACTTTCCCCTTATTTTAGCCTATTGTAGCCTAATGCAATTATACTGTATTATATGCTGCTAAATACATTTGGTTCAGCTAATAAATTGCATTTAAAATATATTGAATTCTGTAATAAAAATTCTTTATTCATGTTCTGTGATATTTAAAAATCAAGATGCGTTTTTGGTTGGAATTCAATGAAACATCATGGTATTACCTGGTCTCCCGTTTATTGTCACAGCTCATACAATAAAGCGGACACCCATGATAAACTATGCTTTTCTATCTAGTAATTGCTGATTTTATTACTCCAACTCTAAGCGAACTCTCTGCTCCTTGTCACGGTGTGTCTCGAGTGATGCGGTTATCACTTCGTCAAAGTAGCAGTGCTTCGCCTTCAGAGAATAGTTCCCAGTATTTATACGTTTAAAAGATGTCTGTGTCTCATTTGACTTTTTTATTTGTACACTCTGTGACTATACAAATCAAAACATGTAAATAGAAAAAAAACATTTGCATTATTTTGTCACTCATTTGGATTAGTATGCCAGCTACAACCATTTACATCCCAGATAGCAAAAGGCTGTTTGATGTCCTATTTACATCTGGAAGATATATTTTTAAGAGCGTTTGCTCATCTGGAAGACTTCTATAGGACGTTTCCTGTCAGATGTCAAATAGACGTTAATTAGATGTTTATTACATCTTAGAGACATCTTCTAAACGTCTATTTGACATCTGCAGGAAATGTCCTATAGACGTCTTGCAGATGAGCAAACACTCTTAAAAATAGATGTAGTTTCCAGATGTAGTTTACTTATTGCACTTATAGCATGCACGGAGATGAAAAAGGTATGTATGGACTTATCTAACTCTGGGGGATACGGTTAATAGGCTAAAGTTCCAAAAAGTTTTTTTTTTTTTTTTTTACTTGCTTAATAATATGTTGAATTTGTTTACATTACCAGTCTGTTAAACTCATTTGTCAAGTAGCCTACTATAAGAAATAAACACAAAAAGGATTGTGGATTTTTCTCTTACTAATATTTTTAATTGAATGGGAACCGGAACCAGAATTGTTTGGCGGAACCAGAATCGGAACCGGAAAATTTCTCATGATTCCCAACCCTAGCCATAATTCCAGCCAATCAGAGATGACGAGACTACTAAAATCTGATTGGCAGGCTTGAAAACCAATCATAAGACTCCCTGCATCACCAACTGTGTGCAAGGAAAAATACAAAATCCAAATACTTATTTTAAATGCAAAATTAATTTTCGTTCGCTCAAAATATTTTCTTATGTGCGAGACAAACATTTCTCCTCAAAACTCAGTTCATGTGCGTGCGAAATGCCCTTTTACACGCTCAAAAAGTGATCTTGCGCATGCAAAATTGTGACCGAATTCTAACCTCAAGCAGAACCAGATGGGTTACACAAGCAGCCAAGTAAAACGTGAAATGCACTCAAAATATTGCCTTACTACCTTAATGGGACTTGTAAATTGTATAAATTGTTTAAAAAACTATCTAATTACTTAATTCAGTTTAAACAATTATTTTCAGATTTTTTTTCTGTTAATTATGTATGAAGTATACTGTATTTCTATTGTCTGAATGTCTACATTAAAAGTTTAATGACAACATTCTCCGTTAAATATGGGGTTTGCTTGTTTATTTGTTTGTTTTTAACAAATCACACCCTGAAAAAAACAGATTTCACGATTTTGGTTTGCTGTAATGGTCTCATTAAAACTGTTTTACTATTGCTTAATTTATTTTTGGCACTTTTCAAATAGAGGAATATTTTATTATGCAAAGATTAAAAATGTGAACATCCATTATATTCATACAAATTATGTTTGATCTGCAGTTTTACTGCACCTACAACACAATTAAAGTACAGCCATTGGTATGTTTGCAAGTAAAGGAAATGATCAGTAATGTCTAGATAAGGTGCAGCATACAAATCCTGTTATCCTGCATCTCCTTATCACACTCTAAAGTGAAAGAGCAGTCCATTATTTTCTCTTTTTTACCCATTCAAAACAGAATCCAAACATTCTTTTTTGCCATTCTTTTCCAGTGAAAGCATTGCCACATTAACACAAGGGCTTTCTTGGGTTTGTGCAGTACCATTGCAGTTTAAAGTGTCAAAATGTGGCTGTCAGAATGCTTAGTCAATGCTGTCATAGTGACTTAGTCTAAGCTTGAAAAATGTAAGATGTCTGACATAAAAGACAGTTGATGTCATAATCTGCCTTGGCTTATACCAGAGATCTCACTTGCATCATATCATACAATCTGACATGCTACAATCATAAGTGACAGAAAAATCACATGATGCACTCATGTTTTATGCCATTGTGCCTTTACAGCAAAACTAGTGGGCCACATGTTTTTGAACCCAGAAGTTTATGTATGCCATCCCTCACCTTTTGAACATTGAGGCAATTGCTGCATCTAGAGCAACACATGCTTGCAGGTGGTAAGAGTGTCCTCTGGTGGTTGTGTCCCTCACTACATTCCTCTGCTGTCTATTGGAGTAGTATGAAGCTGCAGACTCGGAGACCTGCATCTACAGTCCCCCTGCACCCAGAGTCCCGCATTCTCAGACCCCTCGTTTTTCGAGTCGGCGCCTCCTATCAAATTGTATCGAATAAAGAACATATGAAGAACTTAAGCCAAAACATCAGTAGGCTATCTTCAATTTTATTTAGCGAACAGTAGTAGCCTACTGGTTTGATTTTATTTTTAAATAAAACTAATTTAGCTCGTCGATACAACATATGAATAGTCCATTTAATGTTTGTAAAGATAGTTTGTAACAAGATTTGAGCCGTTAATTAATGTTTTTTCGCTCTCTTCCCCACCAGAATATTTAGATAGCTTACGTTTACGTTAGCCTTTAGCCTTGGACTTTTTGTAGATATGTCATTAATGCTGCAGTTATTTTCACTGCCCATTCTGTGCTCCATATATTTCAAACCCACAAAGTTGTCAGAAGTTCAAAAACATCTCAAGGGACACTTCAACAGAGCAGTGCAACATGGTAACTAACATTGCAAACTTCTTTTTCCTTTTTTTCTTTCTTTTTGAAACATCATAAGACATGTGCTATCGAATTGTTTATTATTGGTGTTTTGTCTATTCTGATTTGGTTTGCTTTGCATTCAAAATATCAAAAAACAGATATTGTAATGTTAGCATGGTAATGTTAATTAAACCATTATAGGTTGAACTGAAAGAAAAATTGGAATTTGAATAAAAAAAAATTAGGGATCGACCGATATGGATTTTTTAGTGCCGATACCGATTTTTCCCCATCAGCCTTAGCCGATACCAATACGGGCTGCCGATTTTCTTGAGCCGATATTTGGAGCCGATACATTTTGCTCCCTCAATTTACATCATAAAAATAC
>JAOTRC010000010.1:13961039-13976143 GCA_027497675.1 Cyprinella lutrensis | reverse complement strand
TTGTATATTGGAATTAAGTCCCGATATATTACGGTATCTTGCAACACATAAAAAAATAAAAAAATAAAAGAGGACTTGAATAAGCCCATTAATGGCATTTTTGTGTCATGCCCTTAGCAAACTGTGTTTTATTTTCTCTTTTCATATTGTGAATAATAAATGTGTATCATTTTAATTTGCTTGTTACACAATAAAGTCTTACATTACAAGTCTTACAGATTAGATTACGTAGACTACTTTTAACTTTTACTTTAACATTTAAGCTAGCTGGTGAGACAAAATGGCACTATCAAAGAGTCTAAAGAGGAAAATTGACAGCAAAAATAGCCATTTTATAAAAATTAAAAGACAACTATGCGTTCATCCTACCTAATTTTGTAAATGCAAGGCCGATGTGTCTTATTTGCAAAGTCAATCCGATCACACTAGTGAATGCCATTTATAAATGCGTCTCTATAGCACGCATTGTCTTATTGTGCAATTTATACGCGAAATGAGTTTTTACGTGCATATGATATGCATGGGTAGGTATAGTAGTGGTGTGGGTGTGTGTTATATTGTACATGTAGGATTAGTGGTGTGGGGTGTGTGTGTTTTACACGCAATAAAGTGCGTATCAAATGCACGCAAAAAACTGCTTATCATATGCACGTAAAAACTTATTATTATAACGCGTGCTATTGAGATGCATTTAATATAATATTAGACATTTCATGACGATTATTTTAGGGGTGTGTCTTGCGATCCACACACTCTTTTGAATGTCTTTCAGAACCTTTCAACCTGTAGCGCGGGCCAGATATTATTACTATCGCCTGTTGCCGACCCCTGAGCTAGTCCGTTTTGGACATTTCTATGCGTGTCTTCCTTTAAGGCAGAGAGAAAACAAACCAGCATTCGCACACAGATCTCAGCATACATCACCTTGTGTGTGTTTGTGTATGTCTCCTTATGTCCGGCTCTATGAATGGATCCCCTCTCTTGCCATCTGTTGTTAAGCTGCTCCTGAGGCGGAGCTTCGGAATCCAAACAAACTGCAAACTGAGGCTGTCAGAGCCGCATAGCTGAGACGACCCCCAGGCCCGGGGTCACACATCCGTACCAGGCTCCACACAGCGCCCTGTTTACTCCTATACCTCCTTCATCATCTCTCTCTTTTCTCTCCATCGCTCTCGTCCATCCATCAGCAGTCATGCACCCCCACCTCCCGCCATCCACATGGAAACAAATGCACAAACACACATGCAAACACTCTCCCTTCATATCTTCATGCACCCTCTCGCTCGCACTTTTTTTTAGGCCGTGCTTATCTACTGCAATCATTCACCGAGCCTTACGTGGTTTGAGCACAGCAATTTGATATGTTTAGTGTTGTCATTAATATTGATAGATTGGTAGAAAAGTGCAGCCATGGGAGGGAGTAGTAATGGTTTGAAGTGGGTATATAACATTGATTTATTTATGTATTCTACATGAATTAGTTTAGAAATCTAAACAGCGAGCGTGTTTCCAAGAGGCCGTGATTCTACGAGCGCCTGTTTTCCATGTGAAGAGGCTTTTTGGAAATTGCATCAATTAGATACTTAACAGGAAGCTGACCGGCCCTCTTTTGCATTGCAGATAAATGTCCAATCTAGACAACGAACAAAAGGAGGCAGAATTAGCAAGAGAAAGAAAAACTCAATTAATACAAACAGTCCTGATCTTCTGTACTTACATTCTCATGCCCGTTGAAGGAGCATTTCTGAATAGCGTATGAATTTTAATTAGGTGACACTGATAGTGAATGGAGACTAATACTGTTTCCCTTTTCACATGCATTTTTAGTTAGGATATTAAAGGAATAGTTCACCCAAATAGTTTAACTAGTTTAATTGATTTTGTCAGTGGTATTTTATAAACAATGAATATATTATTTCTGGTTCTATTACCATAGTCTGTTAGTTTAGTATTGTCTTTATTATAGTTGAGGCCAGTTATTGTTTCCTCTAAATCACTCAAAATGTAACTTTTGCAAGAATTGTTTTAAATGTATTCATTGTTGAATTTGCACTACCATTTTAAAAGTTTGAAAATTGTATTTTAAAATATATCAAAACGGAAAATGGTTATTTTAAACTGTAAAAATATTGAACAATATTATTTTTTACTGTGTTTTGATCAAATAAATGCAGCACTATTGTAACAGTATATTTCCTTAAATGTTGCCCAGACTCACATGGGTTTGGAACAACACATACTGTAAATAAGAATGAATAAATAACATTCTTTGTATTTTGAGGTGTACTTTTTCTTTAAGGATCACTCTCACAGCCTACTTTGTAATTTTCAACTAAAAGGAGACCGCGATGGATTGGGACTGGATTAAAAATAAGCGATTGGGAAAGCAGAGTAGTGGTGTATCCGGAAATATATTTTGTCCTTAAACTTTCTCATAAAACCTTGACAACTTTTAAACCTTCCCAGGAAGCCCTTAGGACAATCCTGCCAAGAAAAGTCAATCTAATAACTGTGACATTTAAGAAAAAGCCCTCCAGCTCTGTGGAGAACAAGATGATGTGCTTAGGCCACGATAGTGCTAAGCGCTAACCTATTAGCAGTCTTTTCTGTGTGTCGTGTCTGAGAAGCCCAATCTCCAGACCTCTTAACACTGTGTAAACAGCCTCCTCTACTTCATAATGGCCTTTGGGACACAGTTTCACCTGTGCGCACATCTCCCACCAATTAAAGGCCAGATTAGCCTTTGTCTCATTTTTCATAGTCAGGCCTGCCTGATGTACACAAAACCAGACCCTCAGAGGTTAACACAAGCTGTTGTCTTTGCATATGTCCAGCATTTACTGTCTCAGCAAAGTTTTCACATCAGTTAAATAAAAACTGTTTGTTCATGTTTGCCTCCTGACAAACATCAAACCAATCATTTTTGTTATATTGCTAAACTCTAGGGCTGTTTCTCAATATGCCTTCTTGTCTGTACTTGTGTTCTTGTGGACTTGTGAAACGTCATCAGTCACGGCCCAAGTACTGTCCCAATACAAGTTTGCATTTTGGCAAGAACGGTTTAAAATCCCGGATTGCTTAGATATTACTCAACTCTACACTCGAATGCAGTCGTTGTAGTCGAGACCAGCTCACTCGAGTCGAGAGCGAGACCATAGAGGGTCGAGTCCGAGTCGAGACCGAGACCAAAGAGAGTCGAGACCAAGACCAGAGAGGTTGGATAACCTAAGGTTGGGTTTTAAACCAGACTTAACGATATCTTCAAGAATATGTCAAATATTTGGTGGTAACAATAAAATTGGCACCATACTCAAACCAAACATACCATGGAATCATGTAAACCGTAATGGTAAAAAGGCCACATAGTGGTGTAAAGGTCATTTTATCATAATTATGACTTACAATTATTACAATTAGTAAGTGCTCTTTCACATAACATTACTGCTCACAAATTCTGTGTGGTTCTTATATGCAAACTGAATTATGGATAATAATGTAGACATTTTCAATACATAGTTGAGCTAGAGGCTCCACATCACATCTGACCTGGGTCCTGCTGCATTTGCGTACCGCGAACGTTATAGTCGTTATAGTCAGTTGCGCACAAGAAAGTTAGCAATCATTGGACGTTTCAATCAAACAGCAATTTAAAGAAATATTAACATACAGTTATTATCATGAGGTATTTAGAACGGGACTCGAGTGGACTCGGGAATAAGTCCGAGTCCTAATATGTTCGCGTACGTGTCAATTCCGAGTCAAAATGCACACGAGTCCATGACAAGACCGAATCCATTAAAATATGGTCTTGAGACCAAGTCCAAGACCGAGTCTCGAGTCCACAACACTGGCGACCGCACTTCATTGGACATGACTTCACGTCTGGCTCAGTGGTAGGCTAATGTAGTTCTCACAGTTTGTATGTAGTTTTTTTGGCTTCAATATCTCGAAAAGATTAATCTTTCTTACACAATACTCGTTCCCTCTTCTAGAGAGAAACGAGGTTACGTTAGATAAACAATATTTTTTAATGGTTTTATTTTAATTCTTGCATGGCTCATTCATGGTGAAATCTCTGTTTTCGTGTCGTACGGTAACTAATTTGTTCATACCCTTGCCACCAGGGCTGCTCTTTCTTACTAATATGAACTCCTTTTTTTCACATTAACTTTACCATTTATTGGATTTAAGAGCCGTTTTATTTAATCAGAATTCTATATCTGGCTTTGGCTCTGAGCCTGAATCAGATTTTATCAAAAGTTATTACTGGTATTCAGGGGCTCTAGATCTTCCCTGAGATTGTATTCCCTGCCTTTAAGAGCTCTTTAGAGGAGCATTCTCCCCATGTGCACTGCTATAATGGAACTGCCGAATGGTGCCGCCACATGAGAATCAGCACAGAGGTCAGCTGTGAATTCATGATGTACCTGAACAAGATCTGAATTTATTTTGCTCAGTTAAATGTAGACCTGCAAATAATACCATACATTGCAAATGGGCAACTTTGTCATTTTGAATGTAGATGTAGTTAAAATGGGCAAATTTGGACTGTCACTTTAAAGTTAACAAACATTAGAAAAGAAGCTCCTCAAGAATCAATGAATGAAGCAATGACACACTGGTTACAATCTGCCTTCCAAATGATTTCCTGTGATGTGATTGATTTAAAAACTTTCCAGAGTTGCCATATTCACTGTGTTTTGCTTTTTAGGACAATAAGGATGTAATGATTTAAGGTAGGTGGGGGAATGGAGGGGGTTGAGTCAGCGCAGTCTCATCCCAAGACGTCATACAACGTCAACGTCGGTTAGATGACGTTATCTAATCCTAACCCTACCCTAGACCTAAACCTACCCTGTTACTAAATGACGTTAAAGGTAAAGTGTCAGGATGATGCCCCAGGATTGTCATCTAACCGACGTTTAAGGGTACCCTAAAACGGCAGATGTTGACGTATGGTCAAAAGCGTCAGTTTGGTGACGTCTTGGGATGAGACTGTGTTAGTTAAGTCATGAGGTTGATTTGAAATATCTAGTGACTGTCATTGTTATGTTTAAGGGGCCGTTTAAGCAACACCATTTTCAACTAAATACAAAAAACATTTATTTACACAGTTATCATTATCGTCTTTTAAACGCAAATTGTAAAAACGTTGACGTCAACCGCATGTGAATTATGTGTTCAGTTTATAGCCACATAGTGTTTCTTTACAAAGTGACATAACCAGCTACTAGTGTGGCATGCGTAAAACAGCGTTTTTCAGCGTTTAGGCCAGGTGAAACCAGGGGGATGCCAGTAAGAGGTAGAGCTGATGGAGATGGAGAACCAGGCAGAACCAAAGAGCCAAAGGCACTAGGCAACACTGGAGGTCCTGGAGGCAAAGGGGAGCGATTTGACACAGAGCCAAAGGGGTGTTTGGATGAACATGAGTCCATGGCGAAGTTAGAGTGACGACTGACCAGAGGGACGAGGGTTCCTGATAATTCTGGAAAGTCTATGGTTCCAGGTAGAGCTGAAGCAGCAAAAAAGCAAGTGGAGCAGACTAGTAGACCGGCTGATGTGGAGTGATGGGCTTGGAGTTTTGGGGATGGAGCCAGATAATCGACACTCCAGAGCAGACCTGGTAAACAGGAAGCCCAAGATCCAACTAAGCGAAGCCAGCGAAAGAGGAGTCAAAGGGCTAATGGAGCTAGTAAAGACAGGGCCGAAGAGCTGAGTAACACATTCATGAGATGGTCTCTTGGCCATGGCAGGACAGGCAGAGAAGTCAAAAACGGCCTCCTTGGCCGATATAGGACATGTAGAGGAGGAGGGAGCGGGAGACATGGTGAGAGCATTATAAACCACACAGATTTTGTGCAGGGTGATGAAACAAACTTGGAGCTGGCAATAAAACAGGCATGGAGCTTAACATTCCTCAATCTTTACAATAGAGCAGTACAATAAGTTCAGCACTATCACATCAATTTTTGTAGCGAGGGACAGGACTTCATTCCATACCCCTTTACTCCATGATTATTCCCAATGGAACAAATAGGAACTGGCTCACACATCAGACTCCAACACACTGTTATCATCGTATAGTGAGGAAGATGAGGAAGGTCCCCAAAAATTTTTTTAAAAATCCTCTGGACAGATGTTACAAATACTGGGTTGAGATTCATTTTAGTGTGACAAGAACGTCTATAGGAAGGCCAGAAAATTGTTTTTACTCAACCTGCAGTTGATCTTTACAGCAAGAGCCAATAATGTTGCAAAAGTTAGCATTTGTCATTATGACACATGAGATAACACAATATAAACCAGACACAAAACTGAGCAGTTTGTTGTAAAAAGTTGCACTTATATTGCGTGCTATTTGCAGAATTTTTGCAGAGCAGTTGATTCATAGAAAGTCATTAGAGAATCTAAAGGCCTTATACCTTACAGCTACAGCCATGTAAAATATACTAAGTATAATAGTTTGTTTGTTTGGTTGTTTGTGGTAGTGTCATTGAGTGGTTCTCTCGGTCATGTGGAATACATTTGACCAAGAATTTAATGCTGTTTACATGTTTCTCTCTAGTCTAATTAGATCAGGTCAGGGATGATTGTTTACAGTGAAGTTGATCACTTTGAAGATGATTACTCTTGAAGAAATGAAGAGTTGCGTGTCAGGGGCAAAGTTTTTGATGGAAAGAAGAATGATGAATTAGCTCAATCTTTTCACAAGAAATATTTTTCACAAGATATACTCTGAATTTACCATAACATTTGATGCAAAATGGTAGCTCTGTCACAATTTCAGAATATGATTGGTTCTAAGTTCTGAAATAGAGAATATTTGAGTAACTACATCCAGCCTTACTTTTGTAATCCACTGGCCTGTTATTTAAAGCTACACTGTGTGATTTTTACCCCTATCTAGCGACGAAAAGGTATATGACCATCCAGTGAATATTGGTTTCTGTTCCTCTCAATTCCGATTTCGTTTTAACGCCAATGTAGTCCACGATTAACATGGCTTCCAGTTCAACCTCGTCCATGAGTGTTAACTCAAACGTAAACGCGAAAGGCAAAGCTTGAATTAACGGGTATGTCCCTCTTTGGCTAATTTACTTTCAAGATGGAGGGCCAACATGGCGACCGACACTAGAACTCCTTACCCGTATGCATTTTCAATGGCATTAATGTGCACATATATTTTTTAAAGAACTAAGTGTTTTTAGCTAAGAATAAACTAAAAGAGTTACACACTGTAGCTTTAAGTTAACTCACCATTTAAAAAGATGTAAAAAGATTTGACATTATTTTACATGTTTTGCTTGTAACTGCTTTATAGCATGATTAGTGCATAGTGATTAAAATTTGCCAGAAATATTCAGTCATTTGCTGATTTAGTTTCATTATCATGACCTTTTAATTGACTTTAATTGACAGTATATGTGTATGGTCCTCGTTTCTCTGCCTTGATTGTCAGTTATTGTTTGTGTGTTTGAACTAGAACACACTGTAACACTACCTGTGAACCGAGTTTGTTTTATTTAAATACTTCATGTATTTATTCAGTTTTTGCACTTTATGCACTTTATACACAGTTAATTGTGACACATTTGGTGCAATTTGCTGCTAAATATATATTTTCATATCAAAATATAGGCTAACTAGTATTATTATCATTAACACTTTGATATAATTTTCAATGTTTGAAAATTATTAATGGATTAGATATTATGAACTAACAGAAAATGAATTATTATGAACTAACATAACGATTTTTGAGTGTTTAGTGTGTTCTGATTTATAATGATATAAAGTATAAAAAGAGAAATCCAAAATACCCTCTGTAATAACCTTTGAATATAATGTCACAAACAAAACAAGAATTTTGAAAGGGACTTCATCCAGTGTTCAGATGTGTGTTATAGAAATCACGGATCACGACTGAATCCCTCTTTTAAATGCCAGAGGTACTTGAGTATCCTTCAAGAAACAGAAAGATAATAGAGAAAAGGCCAAGTAAGCAATATACTTTAATATGAGGATCACACGTCGGTCATCCCCGTCTCACACAGAAATACAGAATGTCACAGAAAGTTTTCCCTAATCAGCCATCTGCACAGCAGCTCCCAGGTGGCCCATCGTGGCTTAAAACGGTCCAGGAGCTTGTGAAAATTGGCCAGACCAATCAGTCTCCATCATCAAACAGCAAAGAGGGACAGCTGTGACCCTGGACAAAAAGTATCACGTCCACCCTGGGCTTCTGGGGATCCATGAGAACAGGCTGCCTGAGGGTTCCTCCAACTGTGAGGACTGCATTTCCTTTCCTGATTTCACATCGTCTTTTCAGTTTTTACAGTTTTTCAGCTTTTGTTCTCCAAAAATCCAGAGCAAGTCCTCTGATATCTTACTCAAAATAGAAGCCGACCAATAGGCCTGTGTTGGTAGTTTGGCTGAACGTATGGCATGGAGTGTAGATTAACAAATATTTATGAATTTTAACTACTTGAGCTGTGTGACAGTTTGTGTAGGGGATTGTGTAAGTGATAGTGGACAATATTGGGAAAGTTCACTTTCTACTTGAACAAGTTCAAAGTTCTGCTCACACACTTTAAAATGAACTAGTTCAGTTCATAGTTCATACTTCACAATTTTGAACCAAGTTCACAGTTGCAAAAAATGAACTAGTTCAGTTCATAATTTTTTTACATACTGTATGCTGCTGCAAGCTATTATTTTGTTTCAAATTATTGCCGCAGCCCATAAAACCACAGACAGCATTTATTTTAATCCGTGGGCAAAGTTTGCACAAATTTATGATTTTTCCCATCCTCACTCGTTTTGTTGTCATAAAACGAGTTTAAATGATCCTACGATGCGACACATCCTCGATGCTTTGTCGACCTCATGCTACTTTTTTGTTTGGATGGCGCATTCGTCAGCAGTGCTGCGACACTGGTGGCTTGTGTTGCCAGATTGGGTGTTTTTTGCATATTATGGCCTGTTTATGGTGTGTTTTAGCCGGGTCTATAGAGAAAGAAGTGAATAGTTGAAATAAAGTCGTTATTTTTGTTGTTTTTTGCACACAAAAAGTTTTCTCGTCGTTTGATAAACTTAAGATTTAGCCACTGTATAGTCACTTGGACTATTTTAAGTCACTTGGACTGTTTTAATAACTTTTCGAGGCCAGCCAGTTTCAATTCCTCAAGAAGCCTGTGGACTATGGAGGAGTGATCCAGCTCTCAGATTTGGAACAACATGAGGGGAGTAAATACTGACAAAATTTAAATTTTTGGGTGAACTATCCCTTTCATTGCAATTAAATTGCAAATGAATACCCAAAAAGTTTAGATTCAGTTTACGCTTCTATCCATTTAAAGAATATTATTTCTGTAATAAGTACTCCTTTTAAAAGTATGCTAAAGTGTGTGTATTTTCGCAAGGGTACTTAAAGTAGCTGTACCAAAAATTTGAGAATGAGAACAGCTGCAACCTTATTATTCAGTGAGATTAACTGAAGAACCTGATCAGATTTGTCATAAATTGAATGCCTCTATTTCTATCATGAACACACTGAAGAGTGCTATGCTGATGTTTTTCACGTGGTATGTACTGCTTTGTGAGACTTCCTCAAGAGTTTGGCCATTTTTTTAAGTTTGATAGCTCCAGTCATCATCAATTATGTGTTTACTCATCAGATTAAAGTTAGTCAATTGTTAAAAATGTGAGAATGAGGTGGACTGTTTCTTTATAGGACAGCATTGGTCAGGCTAATGGACTAATTAGTACACCAAGCTATTTAGTTTTTAGTGACCAGCAGCACTTTTACAATGACACTTGAGACTAACTCACATCAAATATTCACACAATGGCTCTTATCACTTCTGCTCGCATGTCACATACCTCCACGGTGCAAATGACAGTAGCGACACACACAGAAAATAAAGATGCTCACTGCTTGGCTCCAGACTCATTACAGCAGCCCTGGGGAACAGAATCTCAACTCTTGAGCTCAGTGCCCCTGCATTGGAGAGGTAAACTGCTCTGCATTCAGTAAAGCAACCCATGTGCTGTTGAATCACCAAGATTAAAGATCCGCACTGGAGAATGTTCTGGTCAAGGTGACGGGTAGCTGAGGGAAGGTCAGGGAATGATGTTTGGCCCTGTGGGAGAGAAACATGTCACAGATCATCAAGTTTTCTTTCCTTCATTCTCAGATCCAGATTGATAAAGAGAATGAAGGGGAAGAACCTGATACTATTAGCCAATGGTTAAATGTATCACAGACAGACCATTTTAACGCCAGAATCTCCAGACGGTGTGTGGGGTAGTTGGACAAGTGCCTTAGGTTGTGCAGGTGTCATACTTGCAAAGGCAACAGGTTGTGCCTTGGACTTTTTGTTGGACTTGTGATACTACTTTTACATTTATATACATTTATTTTTACACTAAATTTTCTAGGAATTAATCCTTTCTTTTACCCTAAAGACTATGTAAATTGGTGTTTACAATTAGTTTAACTGGAAATCAGATATCCAAAAGGAAAACCTGTTGGGAAATAGATTGTCAAAAGTAAGATATGGATGGATGGATGGATGGATGGATGGATGGACGGACGGACAGATAGATAGATAGAATTTAATAAAGTTTAAGAATTATTTTAAACATGTTATTAATTGATAATTATTATTCCATTTTTTATTTCTTATTCAATATTTGTATTTATTTTAATTTAGTTTTAGTTGATTTAGTGCATTAACTACATTGATTTAGTTGATTTAGTGCATAAGCTACATGAAAATGAGCATCTTTGCCATCAGTTAAAATAAGATAAGCTTCGTGTTTTTATATTTTATAGAAGTGAACAATATGATTATTTTTTATGCATTATTATTATTATTTGTGGTGTTACTTTTAGTTAACTATAATAACTGATTGGAATCTTGATTGGCTTCTGGGGGGCAGCAAACAACAACCCATTATTTTTATTTCAGTCAATAACCCCTTATCACTCCCGGACCTTGTGATTTGAACAAAGAATTAATATAAAATCTATGTAAAATCAGAGAAAGATGGAAAAACCAAGGCTTATAAATACAAAACAAATGCCCGACATCTGAGATAGCAAGGTGACATTGATACAATGTTTAACCATCATTAAGACCGACATCTCAATGTTTAAAGTGCATTGGATAAGTAATGAAATTTTGATGAAAGCCAACATCACACATGGGTGAAGATAGTGACATTGAACGGTTTATAGTAAATTACCACAATACGCAGGTACACTGTTTTTCTGCAGAAAGCTTGTGGTTGTTTCCCAATGAATGGGATGCCTTCAGACCACTATGGTAATTTGTAACTGCTTTACCCAATGTGCTCTAATCTAGTGGGAGCTTGGTTCAGGTGTGAGCCTTTATGATTTTAGCAAGTCTGTTGAAAAATGGTTGAACAACATGCATTGTAGTTTGAAAATGGCCACTGATTGCTAAAATCCCATTTTAGTTTTGCATGTGCACTTCTCAGTAGTCTTATTGACGCTTCCTCATTAGAGAGAAAACACGTGCACACACAGAAGACTTGTTTGTTGAACCACCTGACATATTCACATCACGACTTCTCTGGAATCGTTTTTAATGCTGCATTTCCCTTATTATTTCTCTCTTCCTTTGTTTTGCGTGCTTGTTGACTACGTCTGACATTCTCGGCCGAAAGGGAACTTTTATTTGTCTCAATGCATTTTCAAAAAAAGGAAAAAAAAAAAACATTAACGCACTTAAGTCGCTGTCTGTTCAAGGAGTGCTGAAATGTTAATTACTCATCATTAAAGTCATTTTGGCTTCATTATAGCTTTAACTTTTGGCATAAAGGTACAAAATGTGTCATAGTTGACCAGAAGATTTTCAAATAAATGTCACAAGAGACGAGGAAGTTGTAGGTGTGATTGAATAAATACATACCTTATATATCTAAGGTAAATTAAACAAAATTGCTCGATGAAGAATGAGACAACACAATAAGCCCAATAGTCAGTTGAAATTTAAAAGGCTGATTTTCTCACCTCAGGGCAGTCACGAGCATATAGTCCAGACACCCTCGGGACAACCTTAAGCAATGGCCATGAATGGTGGTTCAGTGTCAGCATTGTGAGACCCGAGAACCCGAGATCACACTTTACTTTGATGTGAGGAACACAAGCACTTTTTTTTCCTTTTTGGTCAACTTTAATTTTTTTAATAGCCCATGGAATGGGTTTTTAATGGGTCATCTTGCCACAACCAAGGGCATCTATTGACTGAGTACTGACTGACAGGATGTTTAAAGACCTCCAAACCAAGTTCCCACTCTGCCAACCAATGTAATGGACAAAACAGTTTTCATGGCTTGTCAGACTTTTTTTCCTTTCAAAAGTAACTCTTTACTGTGTTATGATGAAGTAGAGCAATACAAAGGCCATGGAACTTAGAAATGATGGAGTCTCCATTTGCTGTTGGAGGCCATTCCAGTCCATTTGGCGAAATTATTAACTCCTGTTGATGGGCTGGACAGAATTTGTTTCGCTCTTGTTGTAAGACCAGATTGTCCACTTTGACTGTTTCATGTAATGGAAGATATTGCAAGAACTGCCTTCAGACACAAGTGACACAGGAAAGACAGGCAGTTAGCAGTTTTGTCCGAGGCAATGACTTCTGTCTGCTGAGACATTTCTAGAGCTCAGACTGGTTTAGAAAAGAATTGATTCATGCTTGGCTCTTTGCAGTGAAAAAGCGCACATGTGCAATGGTTCTTTGAATTCTTTCAGACATGTTTCTGCAAACTTTGGTTGCTAGGTCATTATATTGATCATTGACACAAAATCTCTGAGTTTTGAGAGCAGAATTTGAACAGTGTCTCATTAAACTATTTGAGTTGGGTTAGTTTAATGGGAAAAGTTATTTTGTTCTCAGTTGTGATTTTTGGTTTTACTGCTACTGCCTATGAGTGCTACCATCTTTGCATAAAAGCTTACTTGATAAAGTCACATAATTCTCACTCTTTGTAACTCAAAGGTCCCCCATTACCAAATACAATTTGGAAATGTACCCCTACAGAGATATTATATTTACCCTCTTAAGCTGAAATGTTGGCATGTGTTTTTTCTTCTTCTTGTAAATTTCTTGATAAATGTCTTGATGAGTGTAATAAATTATTGCATTTATTTGATTTGATTATTTTAAAATAACTGTTTTCTATTTTAAAGATGTTTACAAATGAAATGTATTTATGTATTCCAATAAATAAATGCATACATTGGTGTGTACATGTATAATTAAAGGGTTAGGGGGTAAAGGGTAAAGCTTATTATGCCTATGTCTTTTTTTTTTACATTTGAAACTTTCTTTAGTGTGTAATTCTGCTGTTTGAGCATAAAAATGAGAAAAGCCTATGCTATCTCACGACCAATTCATACAAATTTGTACGAGTGATTAAACAAGTGGCTAATTCTTACTAATTCATACGACCTCACTTGGGTTGGAAAAGCACACTTCTTAGAAACTTTTTACACCATATCAGTAATCACTGTTTCTGAATTCCCTGAAACGCCTTAACTTTAGTCTTCTTTAGTCAACTTTAGATTAAAAAAGTGGCTAATTCATACTAATTCATACGACCTCACTCGTATGAATTCGTACGATTTGTGCAAACCCACGTGATGGGTAGGTTTAGGGGCGGGGTCAGGCCTAGGTCATTTGTACGAATTCATAAGAATTAGCCAATTCGTAAAATATGTACTGTACGATTTAGCAAAAACGTACTAATTTGTATGAGTGAGGTCGTATGAATTGTTATGAATTAGCCACCTCGTAAAATTCGTACGAATTCTCATGAGATCGGGTTGGAAAAGCACACTTCTTAGAAACTTTTTCACCATATCAGTAATCACTGTTTCTGAATTCCCTGAAACGCCTCAACTTTAGTCTTGAGTTTTCTTCCAGGAAAGTACACATCCAATGCATATGGCACCCTTTAGCGTCAATATAACATGCTTCGGTTATGGGTAGGATTAGGTCTGGGGTAGGGTTAGGGTTAAACCGCTAGGAGGCGCCTTCTGGCCCATATTTATCGGTGTCTCATATTGACGCTAAAGGGTGCCATGTGCGTCGGATGTATACACATTGTCAAAAGCATCAGTATAAGATGCCTTGGGATAAGAAGGGGCAGACATATTCCTCATGTAAATAATTCCCCCCTAAGGCATATGGGGGAAAAAGTCCTGGTTGAGTTGCATTACTAATGTGTTTAAACTCACGGTTATGGTAAGGAATGTGTCATTTCTGAAAAAAAAAAAAGCTGGAAGCAGTTGACCGATCACATGATCACTGATCCAGCTGACCAGTCAGGGCATTGTGTGCTTTTTGGAAGGACGGAATTCATAGAGACCATGATATGGTTGGGACTTATTCTGTTTTTATTAAGTGTCCCAAATGTATTAAGTGCTCCTAATTGGCCTCAGCTGCCCGGTTCAGATGTTTTTTGTGATTGTGAGGTTTGGATCTAAATTAAAATGGGTGTCTGACCATATGTGACCATGTTTCATTGCTGTTCTTTTCTCATCATCTCATTTGTATTATGTTCTGCATTTTACGTCCAATTGATAGGAAGTGGCTGGAACTCAAAGAGGAGGTGCCACATGGCGGGATTATTCCACTTAACACTCTTACAGACTGTCTCAGTGCTCCACAATCTGCATAATGTCGTTAAGCTTTTAAGATTCATTTAGAGTGGACATTAATCCATTTTCACACCAAATGATGCTCTGTGAGGCTTCCAGACAGAAAAGAAAAATGCTTGTAAGGGACAGTTGCAAAATTTCTCAAGAACTGGAAAAGCAACTGATTTTTTTTTAATGGATCGTTTTAAAATGTGCCTATGCTTGTCATTTTGTTTGAGCCTTAGGCTATGTTTACAAGGAAACGATTCTGAGAAAACGCAAAAGTGGCGTTGCGTCATCACTTTTTATTCTGCGTTTAGACGAGCGTTTTGTGTTGGAAATCCGCGTGCAAATGGTGATGCAAAAGTGTGTGAAATTCAATGTAGTATGCACTCCAGGCAGCTAGGAGTGCATACTACAACAACACCAAGTC